>JALJVW010002938.1:0-20115 GCA_024865655.1 Emberiza elegans
CTACAACTGGGGCAACTGGGATCATACTGGGGCAACTGGGGCCACCCTTTGAGCAACAGATGGAAACTGGGATTATGCTAGAGGAAACTGGGAGTAACTGGGAAAGACTGGGATCATTCTGAGGGAACTAAAACATACTGGGAATGTCTCTAACCATACTGGGGGGACTGGAACCACACTGGGAACAGCTGGGATCATGCTGGGAGCAACTGGGATGATGCTGGGGGAAACTGAATCTACCCTGGAGGCAACTGGGCATGACTGGGACCCTGCTGGGAGGGACTGGGACTATTCTTGGGGCAACTGGGATCATAATGGGAGGAACTGGGAACATCTGGAATTATGCTGGGAGCAACTGGGCAACTGGGATCACAGGTGAGAGCAGCTGAGTCCATACTGGGTTACACTGGGATCTCATTGAGAGCGACTGGAATCATACTGGGATTGACTGGGAGTGGCTGGTTTTGTGGATTTTGGGGGTTTGGATTTTGGGGATTTTATTGGCATTTTGAGGGGGTTTTTCTGGGGCTCTTTGGGGTTTATTGAAATTTTTGTGTCTTTTTTTGAATTTGGGGTTTTTACTGGGATTTTGTTGGGATGTTTGGGATCCTCAGAAATTCTGGGGTTTTATTGGGATTTTTAGGAGATTTTGGGGCATTTTATTGGAATTGTGGTGGCATTTTAGTGGGATTCATTTGGGGAGTTTTGGGCTTTTTTGGGATTTTGGTGGGATTTGGGGGTTTTGTGGGTGTTGCCAGGATTTCTTTGGATCTTGGGGAGATTTTGTGGGACTTTTTATGGTTTTGGGGACATTTTGGGGGATTTGGGGAGTTAATCAGGATTTTTGGGGTTATTGGGATTTCAAAGGATTTTGTGGGCTTTTATTGGGATTCTAGGGTGTTCTAATGGGATTTTGAGAGATTTAATTGGGATTTAGTGGGTTTTATTGGGACTTTTAGGGATTTTAGGGAGATTTTGGTGCCTCTCAGCCCTTCCCCACACCCAGGGAATGCCCCAAAGCCCCCTAAAATTCCACAAAAACCCCACAAAATCCCCAAAAATTTACAAGAAAACCCTCAAAACCCCAAAGAATCTCCCAAAATCCCAATGGAACTCAACAAAATTTAAAATAACTCCCAAAACTTTCAAAAAATCCCCCCCAAAAACCCCTCACAACCCCAACAAAACCCAAAAAATCCAAAACCCCCCAAATCATGTAACCATCCCACCGAAACCCAGTAATTCTCCCCAAAAGCTCCAATAATTCCTTCTAAACTCACAACAAAATCCCCCAAAGCCCAAAAAGCCACCCCAAAATCCCAAAAAACCCTCTCAAAACCCCAAAATCTCCACAAATCCCCCAGAACCCCCAGACTCAGTGGGGCCGTCCTGGATCAGGGGCACCGGCGGTGGAACAGGAGCCACTTCAGGGGGCCCTCGGAGCTTTTTGGGGGGGGACCATGGGAGACCCCCAAAAACCCAGGAGGGGGGAAACCCTGCTGTGCCCCTCCCCAAAACCCCAGACCCCGGTTCAGGGTGGGCCTGGGAACCCCTGGGACTCCCAAATCTCCCCCGGGACCCCTCCAGGAACACCAAGGCCCCCAGAGCTCCCCCACTGTTGGCCCAGAACTACTCTGGACCCCAAAAACCTCCCCAGGACCCTCAGAACCCCCCATTTCCCCCAAAATTCACCCCAGACCCACCTGAGACCCCCCCAAATCCATCAGACTGCCCCAAATCCCCCTCAGACCCCTCAATCCCCTCCAAACCCTATGAAATCCCCTCAGACTCTCCCAAATTTTCTCCACACCCACCTCAGAACCCGCCAGATCCACTCACAACCCCACAGTTCCTCTCACATTCCCCCAAAATCCCCTCAGACCCTCCCAATTCCCCTCAGATCCCCCTAAACCCACCTGAGAACGCTCCAGACCCTCTCAAGCTTCCCCCAAAGCTCCCTAAAGCCCCCTCAGACCCACCAAAGTCCCCTTCAGACCCCCTCATTCTCCCCAAACCCACCGCACAGCCCCTATTTCCTGTCGATGCCCTCCAAAATCCCCAATTTTCCCCTCAGACCCGCCCCCAACCCCCCCCAGTTTCCCCCGGACCCACCTCAGCTGCTCTCCCCTCACAATCTCCCGCCTCCACGTATGCGGGCTCCCAAACAACAGTGGCAAGCGCCCGCCCTTCGAACCAACCAATGGCCGCGCTGCAAGTCCCTAAACTAACCAATCACGGGCTGCCCCTCCCTCAACGCCCGCCTCCCCCGCGCCGCCCCAGCCAATCAGAGGCGAGCCGGAAGCGGCGCCCCCTTCCCCCCGCTGCCGGGACCCCCGGGGGCCTCGGGACAGGAGGAGGGGCCTGAGAGGGATGGGGAGGGGCCTGGAGGCGGGGGTCTGGGGACTTTGGGGGGGGGGGGGAGGTTGGGGGGGACCTGGGGTGGGGGGGTCCTGGGGATTGTGGGGGGTCTGGGGGGGGGGAGGGGGTCTTGGGAGGGTCCTGGGGTTTTGGGAGGGGTCCTGGGGGGGGAGGTTTGGGGGGGTCCTGAGGGGGTCCTGGGGGGTTTCTGGGAGGGGCTTTGGGGGGGTCCTGGGAGGGTTTTGGGGGGGGTCTGGGGGAGGGGTTTTGGTTTGGGGAGAGGTCCTGGGGGGATCTGGGGAGGGGGGCTGGGGAGCCTGGGGGTCTGGAGGGTCCTGGGGGGGAAGGTGGGGGGCTCTCAGGGGGTCCTGGGGGAGATTTGGGGGGGGTCCCAGGCCCACCCTGAACCGGGGTCTGGGGTTTTGGGGAGGGGCACTGGGGTTCCCCCAGGTTTTGGGGGGTCTCCCATGGGCCCCTCCCAAAAAGCTCCGAGGGCCCCTGAAGTGGCTCCTGTTTGGTGCCCCTGATCCAGGGGCCCCACTGAGGGGGGGGTTTGGGGGATTTTTGGGGCTTTTTTTGGGGGGGATTTTGGGAGGGTTTTTGGGATTTGGGGGTTTTTTTTTGGGGAATTTTGTTGTTTAGGGGAATTTTTGTGGTTTTAGGGAATTATTGGGTTTTGGTGGGGGTTTTGGGTTTGAGGGTGTTTGGATTTTGGGAGAGTTTATTGGGGTTCTGCAGGGGTTTGGGTTTTTGGGGGATTTATTCAAGTTTTTGAGAGTATTTTTAAATTTTGTGGGTTCCACTGGGATTTTGTGGGATTCTCTGGGGATTTTGGAGGATTTTATTGTGATTTTGGGGGGGATTTTGGGGGTTTAGTGGAATTTTTGGGGGCCTTGGGTGGTCTGAGGGGCTTTGAGGTTGTCCCCAGGTGTGGGGAAGGGCTGAGAGGCACCAAAATCTCCTTAAAACCCTAAAAGTCCCAATAAAACCCACATTATCCCAATTAAATTTCACAAAAAAATTTTAGAACACCCTAGAATCCCAATAAAAGCCCACAAAATCTCTTGAAATCCCAACAACCCCCCCATAATCCAAATTAAGCCCCAAAATCCCCAAAAATGTCCCCAAAACCACAAGAAGCCCCACAAAATCCCCCCAAGACCCAAAGAAATCATGGCAACATCCAAAAACCCCAGAACCCCCCAAATCCCAAAAATCCCCCAAAAACCCCAAAAATTTCCTTTAAAATACCCAGACCTCCAAAGAATCCCACTAAATGCCTCCACAATTCCAATAAAACCACCCAAAATCTCCCAGAAATTCCAAAAAACCCCAAAAAATTTAAGAGAATCCCAACAAATCCCTCACAAAACCCCAGTAATCCCCCCCAAAATTATAAAAAAAAAAAAAAAAAATTTAATAAACCCCAAAAAACATCCAGAAAAACACCCCCCCCCAAAAAACCAAAACGCCAAAATCCCCCAAAACCCCAAAATTCCCCAACTCCCCCAAACCCAATCCTTCTCTCCAAAACCCCAATCACTGCCCCTGAACTCCCCACAACTCCCCCAGCCCCAAAAGCCCCAAATGCCGCAGCCCTGCCCAGCCCTCCCTGGTCCCTCCCAGTCCCGCCCAGGCCCGTCCGGGGGGGCGCCAAAACTCCCGGAGCGAACGCGGAGGGCCCGGAGCGAGCCCCGAGCCCATCCCCGGCTCGGCCTCAGCCTCGGCCCCTTGGGGGCATTTGGGGCCCCTGGGCAGGTTTGGGGTGGGCTCAGATCCCTGGCAGGCATTCCCAGCCTTGCAGGGGGATTTTAGGCCCCTTTGGCTGATTTGAGGCATTCTGGAGGGTTGTGGGGATTTTAGATCCCTTTGGATGATTTGAGGCCCATATGGGTGAATTTAATTTTGTGAGTGATTTTAGGTGAATTTTTTTTTTTTTGTGACTTTGGACCCATTTGAGTAGATCTTTTGCTTCTTTGGGTAATTTTAGGTCAAACCAAGTCATTTAGGATGATTTGAGGTCCTCTTGTGTTGGTTTCAGGAACATTTGGGTGATTTTAGGTCAATTTAGGTGATTTTTGGCAAATCCAGATGGATTTTAGGCTCATTCGGGAGATTTTAGGCCAAAGCAGGTACTTTCAGGGTGGATTTGAAGCCCATTTTGGAGATTTAAGGCTGATTTTAGGCCATTTTGAGGAAGGTGTCAACCAGTTTGGGCAATTTTAGGCCCCTTTGGTTGGATTTTAGACCCCTTTGGATAATTTTAATCCCATTTGGCTGATTTTAGGCCAAACCTGCTGGATTTCAGCTGCATTTGAGACGCCTTTGGGTGATTTTAAACCAAACCGGGCCCTTTTAGGACCAGTCCCCAGGCCCCTTGCCCCGCCCCTTTCCCCTCACGGTTCCCTTTCCCCCTCCATTTTCCCGCCCCCAGTTTTCCCTCACGGGGCCCTTCGGGAACGGGGCAAGAGGAGGAGGGAGGGTGCAATTTGCTCCCAGCAGGGTCCCAGTTGCTCCCAGTTCCTGCTGCTTTCATCCAGTTTGTTCCCAGTTCTCCCAGTTACCCCAGTCACTCCCAGTATGATCCCAGTCTCTCCCAGCAGGGCCCCAGTCACTCCCACTTGCCCCCTTGCCCCCAGCATGTTCCCAGTTCCCCCAGCACATTCCCAGTCACTCCCAGTTTGGTCCCAGTCACCACCTGTATGGTTTCAGACACTCCCAGTGTATCCCAGTTGCCCTGAACATTCTCACAGTCATTGCCAGGCACTCCCAGTTACCTCAGTGTGGTTCATTTGCCCCCAGTTTTATCCCAGTTGCTCCCACTTCCTCTAATTATGTCCTGAATTGGTCCCAGCATGGGCCTGGTAGCTCCCAGTAACCCCCAGTCAGGGTCCAATCACACCCACTCTGATCCCAGTATGATTGTAGCCACTCCCAGTATGATCCCAGTCACTCCCAGTCTGATGCCAGTGCCCCCAGTGTGATCCCAGCTGCTCCCTGTCAATGCCAGCATGATCCCAGTAGCCTCCAGTGTGATCCCAGTGACTCCCTGTCTCTCCCAGTATATCCCAGTCACTCCCAGCATGCTCCCAGTCACTGCCACTCTTTAGCAGTTGCTTTCAGCACAATTCCAGTTGCTCACAGCCACTCCCAGTCAATCCCAGTACGATTCCAGTCACTGTCAGTGTGATCCCAGTGTAACCCAGCATGGACTCAGCTGCTTCCAGTGTGATTCAAGTGTGATCCCAGTTGCCCCCAGTATAGTTCCAGTTGTTCCCAGTTCCTCCCATTACGATCCCAGCTGACCCTCGAATAGTCCCAGTCCTTCCCAGCAGAGTCCCAGTCATGCCCAGTTGCCCCAAGCATGGTCTGAATTGTCCCCTGCATTATCCCAGCTGTTCCCAGTGTGGTTCCAGTCTCCCCAGGATTGTTACAGACACTCCCAGTACATCCCAGTGGGCCCAGTAAGGTTCTAGTTAAGGAATGATCCCAGTCTTTCCCCTCCCAGTATGATCCCAGTTGCCCCAGTTGTAGTCTCAGTCCTCTCAGCATGGTTCCAGTACCCTCCAGCTGATCCCAGTTGCTCCCAATGTGTCCACATTGTCCTCCCAACATGGGCCCAGTAGCTCCCAGTAACCCCCAGTCAGGTTCCATTCACACCCAGTATAATCCCAGTATGGGTGTAGCCACTCCCAGTATGATCCCAGTCACTTGCAGTCTAATCCCAGTTGCTCCCAGTCATTCCCAGTCTGATGCCAGTGCCCCAGAGTGATCCCAGTTGCTCCCAGCATGGGCCCAGCTGTTCCCAGTGTGGTTCCATCACTCCCCTATGGTTACAGACACTCCCAGTATGGTCCCAGTTGAACCCAGTTGCCCCTGCTCTAGTCCCAGTCCCTCCCCCAGATGATCCCAGTCCCTCCCAGCATGGTCCCCTCACTCCCAGTTGCCCCAGAGTGGTCCCAGTTCTCCCCAGCATGGTCCCAGTTGTTCCCAGTGTGGTTCCAGTCCCCCCAGTATGGTTCCAGACACTCCCAGTATATCCCAGTTGCCCCCAGCATGTCTGTAGTCATTTCCAGGCACTGCCAGTGGCCCCAGTAAGGTATTACTTATCCAGGTATGATCCCCCAGTCATGCCCAGTATATCCCAGTTGCCTCCAGCATGCATCCAGTCCTTCCCAGTTCCTCCAGTTTGCTTGCAGCATCATCCCAGTTTCTCTCAGCTGCTCCCAGTAGCCCAAAGTGTGATCCCAGTCACTCCCTTTCAACCCCAATATGATCCCAGTAAGCTCCAGTTTGATCCCAGTCACATGCCAGCCCTCCCAGTGTGGTCCCAGTATAATCCCAGTTGCTTCCAATCTCTCCCAGTATGGTCCCAGCTGCCTCCAGCATGGTTCCAGTTGCTTCCTAGATCAACCCAGTCAGTCCCAGTATGATGCCATTTGCTCCCAGCGTGCTCCCAGTTGCTCCCAGTCAGGCCCAGTATGGGGGATGATGTGCAGGGTGTGTTCCCAGTCGCTCTCAGATACTCCCAGTATTAGTCCAGTCCCTCCCAGTATGATCCAAAGATGAGCCCAGTGTGCTCCCAGTCCCTGCCAGTATGAACCAGTTGTGCTCCACATGGTTCCAGTTGCTCTCTTTCACCCTCACTTTTGTTCCAGTCACTCCCAGTATCTCACAGTGTTCTCCAGTTCCCTCCAGCATCTTTCCAGTTCCTTCCAGTATGATCCCATTTGGTCAGAACCACTCCCAGTCAGCCTCAGTGTAGTGGAACTCAGTGCCAGTATGATCCCAATCACCTCCAGCATGATCCCAGTTCATCCCAATATGATGTCAGTACAATCCCAGTGTGCTCCCAGTCCCGGCCAGTATGAACCAGTTGTGCTCCACATGGTTGCAGTTGCTCTCTCCTCCTCACTTTCATTCCAGTCATTCCCAGTATGTCCCAGTGTAGCCCAGCTCTCTCCAGCACCTTCCCAGTCACTCCCAGTTCCTTCCAGTATGATCCCATTTGGTCAGAACCACTCCCAGTCAGCCTCAGTGTAGTGGCACTCACTGACAGTATGATCCCAGTCACCTCCAGCATGCTCCCAGTCATTCCCAGTTGATTCCAGTTGCTCACAGCTGCTCCCAGTCACCCTCAACATAATCCCAGTCACTCCCAGTATGATCCCAGTATGATGTCAGAACAAAGCCAGTACAGCTCCAGTATGATCCCAGTATGATGTCAGTACAAAGCCAGTACAGTCCCAGTCACTCCCAGTACGATCCCAGTCCAGCCCAGTCCCTGGCAGTGCTGCCACTGCTGGGATCCCCCAGCCCTGTGTGCGTTCCCCCCTGGCGGATGTGCCGAGAGGAGCCCCAAGGGCTGGCAGTGCCCAGGCAGGGTCCCCAGCAAGGCCCAGTTGGGATGTGCAGCCCCAGTTTGCCCAGTTTGCCTCTCCTTTGGCCCGGGCCGGGTTCCCCCGCCCGCAGCGGCTGGGAGCAGCCGAGAGCCCCGCGCTGCCCATCCCGACCTGTCCCGGCTCCATCCCCGCTCCTGCCGGGCTGCGAGGGCTGCGGGAACGGGGCACCGAGGGTGTGGCTGCTGCTGGGGGAGGAGGAGGAGGGAGGGAAGGGCAGGGATGGAGGGGGAGGAGGAGGGAGGCGGGGTTAGGGAGGAGGAAGAGGGACGGAAGAGGAGGAGGAGGAAGAGGAGGGACAAAGGAGCATCAAGAAAACCACGCGGTTCTTTCGAGCCCTCCCTGAATTCTCAGCCCCTACCTGTGGGATCATCGCCCCCCCCATCGCGCAGGTGAGCGGGAGCTCAGATCAGATATCCCGGGGGTCCCTGGGTTGGGTTATTTTGGGGGATGTTTGGAGAATGAAGAAGTCCAAGGCTGAGCGGAAAAGGCCCCTCGGGGGGACATCGGGGGGTGGCGGTGGCGGCTGCCGGCAGAGGCAGCCTGGAGGAGCAGAGCCCTGTGTCCCCCAGGAGCCCAAAGTGGGGAGCCCAGAGAGGGGGGAGCGCCGCCATTGGCGGGAGCCTCAAGAGCCTGGAGAGGGGCAGGGGGGACTCCTTGGAGCCGCTGCAGCCCAGAGCAGAGAATGAGGGGAGAAGGGAGCCCGGGAGCCCAAACAGCCCCGGCATCCCGAAATGGGGAGATGGAAAAGGGGAAACTTTTCGGATCGCTGGGTCTCCCAGCAGCCTGGGCAGGGCGGGGACCGAGTAGACGGGGATCCCCAATCCAAGCGTGACCCCAGGAGCTGGGACAGGGGGGAACCTCCCCGGGCACCTGCGGGATGGGGGGCGATGCTCTCGGGGTGCGGAGTTCAGGCAGCGCCGGAGCCCCGCGATTCCGGCCGTCCTCTGCTCCCGCCGCTTCCTGCTGCCGCTCCGCCTCTTCCTCCCTCCCCTCCTCCTCCTCCTCCCCCGGTCCCGGAGCCCTCGCAGCCCCGGCGGGAGGGGGGGGATGGAGCCGGGACAGGTGGGAACGGGGCGAGGGGGGGGGGGGATGCCAGGAGTGGGAGTGACTGGGCTGTACTGGGATCATCCTGGGAGCAGCTCCCGGGTGACTGAGTTCTACTGGGACCATACTGGGATCACACTGGGGTGAGGAGGAGCAGCGATGGCTCCAGCGCTGGGGCTGGGGGGCGCTCCTGGGGTCCAGGGGTTCGCGAGAGCTGAGGGGACCCCCGGCACGGGACTCTCTGATCGCCCATCGGAGCACCTGGGGCACTGAACCCCCCTGAACCACACCCCCCATTTCCATGGGATCACCCTGCGGGATCCCCCCGCACCCCCATTCCGGGCATGGGGGATCCACCCTGCCCCCCCTTATTCCGGCATCCAACCCCAACCCCCCCTGCCCCCCCCTTCCCAGCCATCCCCCCCTCCCAGCCCCCAGAGCCCCCTTTTCCTTCACCCAGAGACCCCCCTGGACCCCAATTCCTGCCTTTCCCAGCCCCCAGCCCCTCCTCTCCTCAACACCGAGGACACCCGGGACCCCTATTCCCAGCCATCCTGGCTTTTCCCACCTTTTGCTGGGAATGGGGAACACCGGGGACCCTTGGTGCTCCCTTTCCTGGATGCAGGAACCCCCTTAACCCAGCCTGTCCCCCCTCTACCCACCACAGCCTCCCCTTTTCTCAGTCCTGGAACCCCCAAACCCCATTCCCTGCTCTCCCAGCTCTCCCTTTGGTTCCCCCTTTGGTTCCCCCGTGCCCCCCAGCCCCCAAATCTCGGTGTCCCCCCAGTTCTCCTGTCCCTGCGTTCCCTGCCCGTGGCGCTGTCGGAGCCCAGCCCGGGGTTCCCCCAGTTGGTGTCCATGGGGTCCCTGGCTGGGATCCCCTTCCAGCGGGATCTGGGCACAGCCAGAGCCGGCACCACGAGCGGCACCGGCATGGGGCCACCGGGGAGCTGCCGCTGCTGCAGCTGCATCCTGCCATTCCCAGTTGCTCCCAGTTCCTCCCAGTGGCTGCGCAGTCGGCTCCCAGCATGCGCCTGGCAGCTCCCAGCACCCCCCAGACAGGGACCAATCACACCCCCTACAATCCCAGTCTGATTGTAGCTACTCCCAGTATGATCCCAGTCACTCCCAGTATGATCCCGGTCACTTACTGTATGTTCCCGGTCACTCCCAGTATGATCCCAGTCTCTTGCTGTGCAACTCCAGTCACTTCCAGTCACTCCCAGTCTGATGCCAGTGGCCCCCAGTGTGATCCCAGTTGCACCCTGTCAATGCCAGCATGACCCCAGGAGCCTCCAGTATGATCCCAGTGGCTCCCAGTCTCTCCCAGTATATCCCAGTCACCCCCAGCATGCTCCCAGTCCCTCCCACTTCCCCCCAGTTGCTTTCAGCATGATTCCAGTTGCTCGCAGCCACTCCCAGTCAATCCCAGTATGATTCCAAGCACCCTCAGTGTGATCCCAGTCTCACCCAGCATGGATCCAACTGCTCCCACTGTGATCCCAGTATGATCCCAGTTGCTGCCAGTATAGTTGCAGTTGTTCCCAGTTCCTCCCAGTATGATCCCAGTTGTCCCTAGAACAGTCCCAGTCCCTCTCAGCATGGTCCCACTCACTCCCAGTTGCCCCCAGCATGGTCCCAGCTGTTCCCAGTGTGCTTCCAGTCCCCCCAGTATGGTCACAGACAGTCCCAGTGTATCCCAGTGAGCCAAGTACAGTTCTAGTTAGCTCAGAATGATCCCAGTCTTTCCCAGTTCCTCCCAGTTGTCTCCAGCATGATCCCAGTTTCTGGCAGTTGCCCAAAGTGTGATCCCAGTGGCTCCCAGGATGACCCCAGCAGGACCAGTAGTCACTCCCAGTATGGTTCCAGTCACCCCCAGGATGACCCCAGTCAGTCCCAGATACTCCCAGTATTATTGCAGTCATGCTCAGAGTGACTCCCTGGCACTCCCAGTGTGGGCCCAGTTGCTCCCAGTCACTTCCAGTATGGTTCCAGTCAGAGCCAGCACCTTCCCAGTCACTCCCAGTATGATCCCAGCCATTTCCCATAGGATCCCAGTATGACCCCAGCATGGGCACAGCTGCTCCCATGATCATCCAGTGTGGTTCCAGTTGCTCCCATTGAACCCTAGTGTGGTTTCAGTCTCTCCCAGTGTATCCCAGTTACTCCCAGCATGTTCCCAGTCACTCCCAGTTGCCCTGAGTTGCTTCCAGCCTGATGCCAGTTGCTCCCAGTCACTCCCAGTCACCCTCAGTGCAGTCCCAGTGGCTGCCAGTATGATCCAGTATGATGCCAGTCACTCCCAGCATTGGCCAGCTTCTCCTACTGTGATCCCAGTAGGATCCCAGTAGCCCCCAGCAAGGTTCCAGTCACTCCCTGTTCCTCCCAGTGTAATCCCAGTTGTCCCTAGTATAGTGCCAGCCAATCCAGAGATGATCCCAGTCCCTGCCAGCATGGTCCCAGTCATGCCCAGTTGTCCCCAGTGTACACCCAGTCATTCCCATTTGCTCCCACTTGCCCCCAGCATGGGGTCCCAGTTCTTCCCAGCATGGTCCCACCTGTTCCCAGTGTGGTTCCAGTCACCTGAGTATGGTTAACAGACACTCCTAGTATATCCCAGTGTCCCTCAGCATGCTCACAGTCATTCCCAGTCATTCCCTCAGTACAAACCAGTCGCAGTGCTGCCACTGCTGGGATCCCCCAGCCCTGGGTGCGTTCCCCCCTGGTGGATGTGCCGAGAGGAGCCCCAAGGGCTGGCAGTGGCCAGGCAGGGTCCCCAGCAAGGCCCAGTTTGGATGTGCAGCCCCCAGTTTGCCCAGTTTGCCTCTCCTTTGGCCCGGACCGGGTTCCCCCCGCCCGCAGCGGCTGGGAGCAGCCGAGAGCCCCGCGCTGCCCATCCCGACCTGTCCCGGCTCCATCCCCACTCCTGCCGCGGCTGCGAGGGCTGCGGGAACGGGGCACCGAGGGTGTGGCTGCTGCTGGGGGAGGAGGAGGGAGGGGAGGGGAGAGGGGGAGGGGAGGGGAGGAGGAGGAGGAGGAGGGTCAAAGGGGGGGAGGAGGAGGAGGGAGAGGAGGGGGAAGGAAGAGGAGGGATCAAGGAGAGCATGGGAGGGAGGGGGGGTTTTGGAAAGAAGAAAAGGGGGGGGTGAGGGACAAAGGAAGAGTCAAGGCTGAGCGGAAAAAGCCCCACCTGCTGGGATCTGGCAGCCCCCCATGTGTCCCCAGGGCAGGTGAGAGAGGGGGGAGTTCAGATCTGGATATCCCAGGGGGGTCCCTGGGTTGGGTTATTTGGGGGATGTTTGGAGAATGAAGAAGTCCAAGGCTGAGCGGAAAACAGGGGGACATCGGGGGTGGCGGTGGCGGCTGGCGGCAGAGGCAGCCTGGAGGAGCAGAGCCCTGTGTCCCCAGGAGCCCAAAGTGGGGAGCCCAGAGAGGGGGGAGCGCCGCCATTGGCGGGAGCCTCAAGAGCCTGGAGAGGGGCAGGGGGACTCCTTGGAGCCGCTGCAGCCCAGAGCAGAGAATGAGGGGAGAAGGGAGCCTGGGAGCCCAAACAGCCCCGGCATCCCGAAATGGGGAGAGCCAAGAGGGGGGGAGCTTTTGGGATTGCTGGGACTGCCAGCAGCCTGGGCAGGGCGGGCACCGAGGGAAGGGGACCCCCAATCCAAGTGTGACCCCAGCAGCTGGGACAGGGGGAACATTAAAACACCAGGGGGAGGGACCAGGGACCAGGGGAACTCCTGGGAGGGTTTTTCAGGGCTGAATCTTGGTGTTTGGGAGGTTTTTCTGGAGCGCAGATTGCCGGTGACTTGTAGAGATGGACTTGGGCAGAGAGACCTTCAAACTCACCGTGCTCATCCCTTGTTTTCCCCTAACCAGGATTTCCCATTCCCAGTCCCTGGGAGGCTGCAAGGGAGAGGAAGATGCCCCGGGACACTGAGGCAGGTGAGGAGGAAGTCAGTGCCCCTTTCCCCCTCTGTGCTGCTCCATCTCCCAGCCCAGCACGGCCCCGGCTGCAGCACAGCCCTGGGGGGATCTCCTTGCCCTTGCCTGTGGCACGGAGGCAAATCCCATCCTGTCCTTGTCCTTCCTCCCCCAGAGCAGGAGCTGAGCATGGAGAGCAGGGAGGACAAATGCCCACAGCAGAACCTGGTGGAAGAGGCCATTTTGAGCGGCTCCACGGCGCAGGAAGCCAACGGGGAGGAAAAGCCCTGGAGATGCCGCATGAGGAGGGGCTGCAAACGCAGCTGGCAGGGATCTGAGGGGAAAGAGCCAGCCTGGGCCAGGAGGGTGGCAGGAGATGGAGCCAGAGCTCGGAGCTGGTGCTCCACGAGCAGCACCATGATGGGGAGAAGCCCCACACGTGCTTGGAGTGTGGGAAGAGCTTCAGCTGGAGCTCCGAGCTGATCTGTCACCAGAGGATCCACACTGGGGAACAGCCCTACAAGTGTGATCAATGCAGGAAGAGATTTAAGACCAGCTCCCATCTCCTCCAGCACCAGCGCACGCACACAGAGGAGAGGCCCTTCCGCTGCCCCGACTGTGGGCAGGGCTTCAGGCAGAACGCCCATCTTGTCATGCACCGACGCATCCACACTGGGGAGAGGCCTCACGAGTGTGAGGAATGTGGGAAGAGCTTCAGCCAGAGCTCCCACCTGATCAGTCACCAGAGGACCCACACTGGGGAACGGCCCCACAGGTGTGGGAATGTGGGAAGACCTTCAGCACCAGAGGCCCACCCTCAGCCCCAGTGGGAAGAGGACCCCAGCTCCCACACTGGGATTCACTGGGGGAGGCCTGGGGATGTGGGAAGAGCTTCAGGCACCATTCCAGCCTGTCGTCCACCAAAAGATCCACACAGGGGAGAGGCCCCACGAGTGTGATAAGTGTGAAGGGTTTTAAGATGAAGTCAGATCTCCTCCAGCACTATCGGATTCACAGAGAGGAGAGGCCCTTCCACTGCCCCGACTGCGGGAAGGGATTCAAGCCCAACTCCTCCCTCGTCACCCACCGGCGCATCCACACTGGGGAGAAGCCCTACGGGTGTGACGAGTGTGGGAAGAGCTTCTCCAGGAGCTCTGACTTGACCCAACACCAACGGAGGCACCAGTAAGGGAAGCCCTGCAGTGCCCTGAGTGCGGGAAGAGCTTCGTGTGCTGCTCCAGCTCCATCCCCCACTGGAGGAACCACTTTGGGCAGAGCCCTGGTGACCCACATTCCCTGTGATCCATGTTGGGAACACACCTGGCTGCGTCTCCTTTTTGTTTGGCCTTAATTTTTTTTCTTCTCCATGTTTTTCCCTCTAGAAGCCAAGAGGGGATCGATCTGTCACTTCAAAACCACTCAAATCCCACTGAAAATAAGGGGAATTTTAACCCCAAAAGGCTCAATCCTACCTCAAATTGCTTGTTCCCACCTCAAAAAAACTCAATCCCACGCCAAACTCACTCCATTCCACAGCCAGCTATAAAGGGTGAGTTGGGGTTGGGAGGTGTTTAGGGGTAGAAGTGGGATCCCAATTTGGAGCAATGGGATGGGGACTGTGTGGGGCTGGCTGGGTGGGATGTATTTGATAGCAAATAAAACTCTCAGAGTTACTGATTTCTGTCCTGATTCATTTTCAGTCAGTTCTGTTTGCAGATCTGCCTTCTCAGCTGAATAAATTCCTATAAAAATTATCATTTTTTAAATCATCTAGCCTCTAACAATGATAAAACCAATATCCAAATAAAACTGTTAATGGGCCAATAAATCCCTTTTTAAAATAATTTTGATTGTTTTAGAGTACTTAAGGATGTTTTTAAAGTTTAAGCTTTTGGTTAAAATGTCTGAAAAATTATAGTGGTGTTTGGTTTTTGTGTTTAGTATATTTTTAATATGAATTTTTTTAACTAAGATGTGTTAGATTGTATGTTCTTTTTTAGATATTTTTTTATCTAAAGTATATTAGTTATTGAGTTAAAACTTTCAAAAGGTATTTCTTGATATATAATTTGTTTCTTTAGATGCATTGGTAATATATTAATAGTTGTTGGTTTGGGTTGAATCATTGTTGGGACTGTAAAAAAGTCTTGATTTTTTTTATATTTCATTTTTATTATAATTTATTTAATTTCAATTTTAATTTTCTTTTGTTTATAATTTTATTGCAATAATTTTTTGAGAGGAAAGGAAGGAAGTTCAAGGGCAGGAACATTTTTCCTGGCTGGGAACTGGAATTTCAAACCCTGGGGTGTGTGCAGGACCACACAGACTGGGATCAAATATGGATTGGGGGTTCAAATATGGACTGGGATTCTGGGTTGGGGCTGCACAGACTGGGACCATATGGATCAGGACCAGACAGACTGGGATTTTCTGGACTGGGACAATATGGGCTGGGACTTTTCCACTGGACTGGGATCACAGATATAAAATCCATTTTAGTATCTGCAAAAGCCAATAATATGGTGTAGGATCAATAAACCTATGGACTGTGATGGTTTTCAAAGTAATTTTTTTTTAAAGATATAGTTTGTATTTCTGTTTTAATTAAGCTTTAGTGAAAGAGCTGCTTGTGTTAAACTGCCTGCTTGGATGGGATAACATCCAGTGCACACAGGATGAGGACACCTGTACAGATCTGCCAACTGTCAGCACTCCCTGTCTGAAGGCAGAGTGGACAAGGCCCAAAAACTGGAGGTGATAAAGAATGGACCAAAACCACAGCCAAGGAACACACATGCTCTGAAAAGGCAGACCCAGGGAGGGCCATGTAAAAACAGTTCTTGGAATATGTAAACTAGTTTATGGATTTGCATGAGGGTCTATGAATATGCAACAGGCTGATGTAAGGGAAAGGTATTTCAGGGGATCCCCGAAGGTAACAGGGTGCTCCTGGCTGAGTGCCAAGATGCACCTGGCCATGATAACCTTTGCTCCATGGTCCTGGTCTCCCATTGTCCTTTTATTAAACTTTATTTTTTTTACATTTTCACAGCAGAGTGAACGTGTTTTTCACAGGCAGCTTCACAGAAACTGGAAAACGGGGGGGGTTCCCAGGAGGGGGGCACCGCTGATCCAGGGCATCGAGGCGCTGCCTGCAATCGTCCATAACCGCCCATAAGGAGCCTCCAGGGCTTTACCCTCCATGAGCTGCAGCAGACGTGTCAGGAAAGGTGACAAGAGCCCATGGAATGGTCCTTGTGGCAGGCAGATTAGTCACTTGTAGCTCTTCAAAACTCCCTCCCATGAAAAATGAAAAAACTTAAACTGTTCCTAAATGTGAAAAACACATTCACTCTGCTGTGAAAATGTAAAAAGTTTAATAATGGACAATGGGAGACCAGGACCATGGAGCAAAGGTTATTACGGCCGGGTGCATCTTGGCACTCAGCCAGGAGCACCCTGTTACCTTCAGGGATCCCCCTGAAATACCTTTCCCCTTACATCAGCCTGTTGCATATTCATAGACCCTCATGCATATCCATAACCTACTTTACATATTCCAGGAACGATTTTACATGGCCCCTCCTTGGGTCTGCCTTTTCAGAGCATGTGTGTTTCTTGGCTGTGGTTTTGGCTCCTTCTCTTTATCACCTCCAGTTTTTGGGCCTTGGGGAGTGCTGACAGTCGGCAGATCTGTACAGGTGTCCTCATCCTGTGTGCATTGGATGTTATCCCATCCAAGCAGGCAGTTTAACACAAGCAGCTATTTCACTGAGCTCAATTAACAACAGAAATAAAAACTATATCTTTACAACAAAGTTACTTTACCACTACACATATAAAATCCATTTTAATATTTGCAAAAGCCAATATTATAATGTGTATCTATAACACTGCCCATATCTTTCCTTACCCTTTTGTTCCCAAGAGTGCAGCAAGGAGTGCAAACTGCCAGCACGGCACGGAGTTGCTGCCGTCTCTCTGTCGCCCCGTGTCCCTCTCCCGTAAGAGCCTGAATGAGAGATGTGGGACTCCAGGCAGCTCTTCAAAATGCAGTTTATTGTATCCAAGATGTTACAGCAGTCCAGGGTCGTGGGTGACAGAGCCTGTGCCTACAGCTGTCAGCTCCAGCTGCAGACAAGCCTGCAGACCCTTTAGCTTTGGTTACAGTGCATTATATACTCTTCTTTGCTGAGCATCTTCACACAGAAGAACCAATCTATACCTTTACTTTTACCTATAGCCTATCATAACTCCTATAATTACCATATTCATGTTACTATTCTTCAATCACTAAAAGTTAGTACATTACAGTTTAGGCTAGAAGTTGTTTTTCAGTTTTCTTGCAGTGGAAAATTCTGAGACATTTTTTCTATTTGCAACATTGACAGTCTTGTTTGCCTGTGGAATCTTTTTGCTTGGTAAAAACATCTTCTGTTTGGGGTGAATTTATCCTTTGCTCCAAGCCATAAAACCCCTTTTAAGTAACATACCCTTTGCCTTCTTAGTTATCCGGTAAGACTGGCTCAGAAATTCTTTTCTTCTATATCCAAACTTGCTTTCATTTCTATTCCTTCTTCAGATTCTACATTCAAAAATGTTTTTGCCAAGCATACGTATCTGTTAATGTTTCTTGTTGAACTTTCATCCTTCCCAGCACTCTGTGCCACCCTGTCTCCCTTTTCCTGAGGGCAGAACAAGGGACAGAATCCATCCAGAGGTGACAGGGGAGTGCTGCCATCCTCTCTCCATCCTATGTCCCCCTTCCCCCCCCATCTTTCCATGTGCCCCCTTCCCTGCCTGTCACTGTTGAGTCAGAAATGACATGGATAAATGAGTGACCTACTACATGCATCTTCAGAAGGCAAATAATCATCTTTATTAGGAAACCCATTTTTTTATACTCGGTCCCAATACAGGTGGACCTGATTGGTTATTTTACATTTCACATGATTGGCTAATTAAGAAAACACCCCTTGGGTTAAACAATCCATGAGGAAAACAATTGTCACCAACACCACCTGTGAGGTTGTTCAGAATTCCTCATCTCCAGCTCCCTGATGTTTCCCAGCCCAATCCATGGGAAATCTTGCCTGGATCGTGCATCCACACCTACCCGGGAAGGTGACGGCCGCGCCGTCCTGGGACCTCCCTCTAGAAATGACGCTTACCATGCTGTTTAAGGTTCCCCTTTTTCCTGCCTAAGTCCTTCTTTTCCTGTCCCCAACCTCCCCTTCCCCCCTTCTGTTGGAACCCAGGGTACAGGGAATGTCTCCCTGCCTGTCCTGAGAAGTCCTGATCCCCAGGAGAACACTGCTTTTAACCTTTGTCCATGGAGAAAGCTTCCAAGACTTTGGGATGAACTGGAATCTACAAGTGTGTGAAATAGATAGTAGTGTAGTTTATCACAGGGTGAAAAACTGAGAGCTTTGGGATTTTAGCATGAGGGTGGATAGAAGACAGGATGGAGGATTTTGAGCATTGTCTGATCTCCTTGTCCTTCATCTGCTCCATTTTCTGCTGTGTTGGGAGCACAGGGTGATTGGTTGGAAAGAGCTGCCATGCAGATGCTGAGTGGCAGACAAAGAATTAGTTACTAGCAGAAAAGTAGAAATAAAATGCATTCTAAGAGTTGATTGGACAAAATCATTTTAAAAGACCTTGAACCTGTGTGTCTTGTGACTTTTGGTGCCTTCTCTTTGTACGCTAAGTCTGGTGTGCAGCCGGCGTGCTGAACTGTTGATAAGAGAAAAATAAACAAAAGCCTGAAGACCAAAAATCCAAAAGTCCCGTTATTTTCTCAGTGCTGGCACAGAACCTTTTAGGGGTGTCCCCATCAGGGGATCCTCGGCGGGGTTTCACACCTCCCTCCCTCCCCCCTTCCTGCCCCGCTGCTCAGCCCCGCTGCAATCCCTGCACCCGGGGCCCTCGCTGCTTCACAAAAGGACACAAAATTACCTCAAATCCACCCAAAATTACCCCAGAACCCATCCTGAGGGGCTCTGGGGGAAATTTGAGGGGGGTTTTGAGGGGATTTGGGGGGATTTTGTCTGGGTTTGAATCCTTCATCTACTTGGGCATCCACAAGGTACCAAAATCACCCAAAATTTCTTCCAAATTAACCCCAAGTTTCCCCAAAATCCATCCAGGGGTTTGGGGGGGAAATTTGGGGGTTTTGGGGATTTTTGGAGGATTTTGGCTGGGTTTGAATCCTGTGCCAAATTTGGTGTCTGGGAGGTACAAAACCCCCAAATCCACCTAAAATTACCTGAAATTAACCAAAAATTCATCCTGAGGGGGTTGGGGGGAGGTTTGGGGGGGTTTTGAGGGAATTTGGGGTTTGGGGGGATTTTAGGGTTTTTTTGGCAGTCATCATCATCCAAAACACAACACCCCATGCCAAAGCCAAGACCAAACCCTAAGGACAAAGGACTAAGGACTGTGCCCCTTGTGAAGAGGAGATCAAAGAACTGCACCCCTTCTGGGGAGGAGATCAAAAGCCAGAGGAGACTGAGCTATTAACTCATTAAGTAAAAATGTATTCATTTAATTAAGTATCATCATTTCTGTGACTTTATCCTTTGTGATTAAGTCTCGAATGCTTTTCTATTCCTTGTTAATTTAGCTAAATAATATTCATTTTGGTTTTGTAAACTATTTAGTCATATTCCTGATGTTATAAATGAGGTCCCATATGTCTAATTTAATAAACCACAAACTTAAAATTTAGCAGCAGTTTTAACTGAGATAAAATAATACAATCAAATAGAATCCAGTAATTACAAACAGAAATTTGGCAGTGGTTCAGATAAAGCATAAGCAAAACCGATTGATCGGGGTACAGGGAGGCCTTCCCACCCTGCCTCACGTGCAAAAGGCAAAAGGATCCAAACACAACTTATATACTGTGTGCTAATACATATTCATCAATATTTTCCTGTAAATCTCCTCCTATTTCTGATTCTTGAAATCTACATCACCACCCCACACAGCGCATGCTCCTGCTGTGGCTAAGGGGGCTTCTGGCTCTTTGGTGCTCTTCTGGGAGGAAGGCTGACAGTCTTCCTCGCTGTCCTGTGAATAACCCAGCAGGTTGTGCATGTGCCCCAAGGCCTGTGTTATGTAAGTAAGCACTATGTTCCAATTAAGCCTCATTATTTTATAGATAAGAACACTATTTTAGACTCCCTGTCTGGAATTGTCCCAACGTTATTCATGTCAAGGCTGATCCTGTCCTGGGAGTTGTCTTAACTTTGTCTTGATGCCAATTCTGACTTGGGAGTCTTCCTAAATTTTTTTCATCAAAGCCAATTCCAATCTCCTGTATTCTGTTTCCAACATGTATCATCTACAAAGAAACCCATCTGCTTCATAACATTAATCACAT
>JALJVW010002939.1:0-111187 GCA_024865655.1 Emberiza elegans
TCTTGGGGGCGTCCGGGGTCAGGAGGGCAGGATCGGGAACGGCGGCGGCTGCTGGGGCCCGCGGTTGCCTGGGAACGCACGCAGCAACGGCGGTCTGTAGACGTCGGCCGCGGCCTCAGTGCTCGAGAACACTTGGCCCTGGCTGGTGCGAGCCTGGGCTCGTGCAGGTAGCTGCACTGGGCGATTCATAGGGAATTGTTCGCGGGCCATTGGATGCGAGAGAATTCCTGCAAAAGTGCAGAGCATCGGCCCGGCAGAGAGTTCATCGGCGTGCAGAGCATTGGACTCTGCGAAAGGTTCCTAATTTCCTTTGAAATTAAATATTGACTAAAGTTTAACTTTTTGGTTTGTCTCATCTGCACTCTGAGAGAGAATGCCAAAGGGAAATACAGGATGGGATAGTGCCCATCTTCTGGTGCAGCAGTTCAGTGGTATGCACTGTCACAGACACGTTTTATGAAAAATCCTTTCCCTTAGGATTTTTCTCCTGAAAGATGAGAGGCCTCCAGGAACAAAATGTAAGCAATGGTTAGTCTGCTGCTGTGGACAGGTGGATCTGTGATTGGTCTCATGGTTGCTTCTAATTAATGGCCAATCACAGTCCAGCTGTCCGGACTATCTCAGTCAGCCACAAGCCTTTGTTATTAATTTCTTTTTCTATTCTTAGCTAGGCTTCTGATGAAATCCTTTCTTCTATTATTTTAGTGTAGTTTTAATATACTATATATAATAAAATAATAAATCAAGCCTTCTGAAATGGAGTCAGATCCTTGCCTCTTCCCTCATCCTAAGACCCCTGTGAGCACCACCACAATGCACAGCTGAGTGGATGAACAATATATGGTCTACTGATTGTGCTTTTTTGCACTGAAGAATGCAACATTTTCTAAATGTACCAGTCTATACATTTTTTTCCTATAGTGATTACTTAAACTGTTTAAAGTTGAATGAGTTCTGTTCAAGTTTCAGTGGGTTGTTATCATCTGGTTATTAAAATTATTAGGGAGAGGCCTCTGAATTGAGGTGCAAACGAGACCATATGCCAAAGTCAATAGTCTGGGTTTTATGTAACAGTAAATGTGAGAAAGGGAGAGAGAGTGAGAGAAAGGAGTAGAAAAGAAGTGTGGGGGGGTAGGGGTTGTGAGGGGTTGGGAAGAGGGGTGCAAAAGAGAGTGACAGAGACAGATTAAGTAGAAAATGTCACCATTCCATGGATCCCATTGGGGTACATTAAAATTCTCTTCTCGTCTTCTCTGTGGTGAGGTCTGGCAAAACATAAGACCCCAATGGATTCATGGAGATTTGGGCAAGGTGGGACTTCCCAGGTACTGCCCTGGGGTGGGGCAAGTTGGACTCTGTCTATTCCTACTTTCAAATAATATAAGGTCTTTAGCACCAGTACATCCTTTGAGTCTGCCACGAGCTGGGTTCTGGATCTTCAGATCTGTTGTTTACTGTCCCTTTGGGAAGCAGGGTTTTGAGGATGAAGAGGAGACGAGAATCTTGACTCCATAATTAGAAGGCTTGATTTATTATATTATATATATATTACATTATAACTATACTACAAAGAGATAGAAGGAAGAAGTTCTCAGAAGGCTAGCTAAGAATAGAATAGCAAGAATGATAACAAAGGAGCTGGCTCTGACAGAGAGTGAGAGCCAGCTCTGTCATGACTGGTCAAGAAATCCAAACACCCATAGAAAGCCAATCACAGGTGCACCTGTTGCATTCCACAGCAGCAGATAACAATGGTTTACATTTGTGGCTGAAACTGCAGCTCTCAGAAGAAAGAAATCCTAAAGGAAAGGATTTTTCACAAAAGATGTCTGCAACATCTCACCCTTTTAATTTAATTAAATTAAAAAGAAAAGTGTTTGTAATTTTCTCTGCTGGGCCCATGCAGAGAAAGCACAAACACCTGACAAGTTATCTTTTGCCAATCCAAATCCCAATCAATGCTGGTGTGGAATGAACAGGGAATTTCTTCACCTGTAAAACATAAGATTCTAACAAATCACTAAAACAATCTTATAATGTAAGAAAATGCAAAAAGCGATGCAAAGAAATTCAAGTCCAAGCAGCTGAGTTTCAGGAAAAGTCCATGGACTGAAGATATTCCTCTTTGCCATCTCTGAAAGTTCCTTTTGGTCCTGAGACAGGCTTGCAGACTCCTGAAACAACAAACTGCTGAAGAAAAATCTATCAATAGTTATCAAACAGATTCAAAGAATTTTGAGAAGATTTCTTGAATGCCTTGCTGCCGGCTCTTTCACCCTTTTTTATTTAATTCAAAAAAATTTGTTTTGTTTTGTTTAGTCAGCAAGAGCAGCAGCAAAGCAAAAGGGGCCAAAGAGAGAGGCCCTGGGGGGCCCTGGCCCATGTGGAAGGATCAGGAACCCCAGACCTCGTCCACAAAACGGTGGCCCAGGACCAGAAGGGGGAAGCAGAACCCCCAAATCCAGCAGGAGGCCGGGCGGTGGCCCTGGCCTGAGGAACCAAACCAAACGGTCCAGGCCCAGCCCGCCAGGCAGGCTCTGCTTTCCCACAGCCTGGCACCACACTGCCAAGGGAATGGCAGAACGGCTGACCAAACATTTCCTGTCCCCAAAATCACTGAGGCTTGCCAGCAGTGAGGGAACAGAAGCTGCACCAGGAATGCCCATCATGGTTGTTTCCCACAGCAGACAAGCAATGATCGCTTTCGGCTGTGCCCTCTGCAATGCAAACGGTGGTGCTCCCATCTGCCTCCTGCACACCCCCACCCCTCCGGGCTGGGGACCAAAGGCAGAACTTCGGGACCCACCTGCCCCCCGCCCGGCTGGGCCGTGCGAGGGCAGCAGAGAGATTCCTCAACACATCCCAGGAAACCCTGATCAAACAGCCCCAAGCCCGCAAGAACTCCGATCTTAAAACAGGCAGCCGAGCTGCACCCACAGCCAGCTGGCGGCCATGGGTTATTGTTGAGAGGCTGACGCCCTTTTCCCTGTCCCAGCTCAAAACAGGGGCAGTGGGGACAGCCCAAAGAACTGTTAGGGGGGATGTCTTGCTGAAGCAGAAGGTGATGCCGCTGCCGGGCTGGCGGGCATGGCATGGTGTCAGCAGCATCCTGAGCATGGCGGGCTCAGCATCGGTGTCAACAGCATCCTGAACCAGGGCGGGCTCGGGCTGGGAGGCGGTGGAATGGGCGGAGTCGCCAGCCGCCTGCCCCTGGCTCTGGGGTCGGCTGCAGAGATGCAGGCGCAGAAACCAGCGGGCTCGCCACGGGCGGGCGGAGAAGCCGGCGGGTGAGGGAGGAGGCGGCGGAGGATCGTTGTTGCCCAGCGACATCCGGCACAGTCGCGGGAAGCAGCGGAGTCAGCTGGGAAGGCGGGCAGGCGCAGAAGCCGGTGAAGCCGTGGGCGGACGCCCCGGGCAGGCGGCGGTGCGGGGGTCGGGAGGCGGCCCGCCAATATTGCAGGCGGGTCTCAGGGACGGTGCTTATTGCTCTCTGAGCGGGCGGGGCCCAAGAGACCCGTCAGGGGCGGTGCCGGCAGGGGCTGCCAGAGGCGGCTCATCATCCCAGAGGAACGGGGGAGGAAAAAAATCATCTGAGCATGCTTGAAGACGCAGAGAAAAAACTTTTTGGCTGGGGGACGAAACTTGCCCCCCCTGCCGTTTGGGGGGGTTTTGAGAAGCAGCAAATCGTCCCCTCCAAAGGGTCGTCTCCAGGAGGGAACTGGGGGAATGGGGCATTCCCCTGCAGTGAGCAATCCAGGGAAAAACAGCTGCTCTCCGTTTCAAGACCTGGAAACAGCAGCCTGAAAGCTGGGTAGACCTTAGACATCCAAACCCACGTCCAAACAGAAGTAGAAAATGGAGTCCATGCACTCCTATGTTGAACAGGTGGAGAGCATAGAGCACATTAGTAAAAAACCCAAAGAGCTTTTGCCCATTGGAAAAAACTCATAGAAATCTGTCTCCATCAGGAGAATTTCATCCTCTTGACCCCATTTTTGCCAGAGGGCAATAAGTTTCTCCTCTGAAGGGAGAAATGAACCTCATCCCCAAGGAGAAGTCCTCCACAAAGCAGCCACAAATTACGACGGGCCACATTTTCAGGAGGGAAAAACCCACACTACCTTTACACAGTGTCCAACACTCTCTGGCCATCTGCATGGTCCTGGTAGGCTTTCCAGACATCATCCTGGAGGCTTTTCAGAAGGTTCTCTTTGTGGTCAGCCTTGCTGTGAACTCTGTCCAGATCAGGATCTTCAGTTCTTCAGCTCCTGGCTAGAATCCACTTTTGTGGTCGCCGTGAAGCAACCATCAATGCCACATACCCGGATTTACCCAAATGTATCAAATGCTCCTCTGGGGGTCTCACCAAGTGAGAAATGTCCTCCTCAGTCGAAGGTCCAGTTGTTCATTGTTCAGTCGGGGGTCACCAGTTATTGTCCCTTAGGGACGCAGGGTTTTGAGGATGAAGAGGAGACGCGAATCTTGACTCCATAATTAGAAGGTTTGCTTTATTATATTATATAAGTTACATTAAGACTATACTACAAAGAGATAGAAGGAAGAAGTTCTCAGAAGGCTAGCTAAGAATAGAATAGAAAGAATGATAACAAAGGAGCTGGCTCTGCCATGACTGGTCAAGAAATCCAAACACCCATAGAAGGCCAATCACAGGTGCACCTGTTGCATTCCACAGCAGCAGATAATCATTGTTTACATCTTGTCTCTGAGGCCTCTTGGTTTCTCAGAAGGGAAAAATCCTAAAGGAAGGATTTTTCACAAAAGATGTCTGCAACAGTGTGCTGGAATGTTTTGCCAAGCCCTGTCTCCATAGATGAACCAATATCTCTTAGGCAATTGCCGTGGATATAGGTCAGCCTCAGAAAGCACATCCCAACTGTTTGAAGAATTACACCAAAACCTCAAATTTCTGTATGCAAAATAATGAGGAGTAACATTGAATTTTGGAGGATCATCTTTTCACCAAGCACTAGCTACGAAGGTAAAGCAAAAATCCATTGTTAAAGAACCAAGGATTTCCAATTCTTGGGGTTCGGAAACTGCCCTAGGAAGTGTTTTGGCCCACACATTCCAATTCAATGTAGGATTGTTTCCATTGCCAATTACACCTGACTTACCATTGGATTGTTTTTTGACTACAGGCAACTCTTTTACTGGCACACCAACCAGACAGGTTGAGAAAGGTTTTTCTGGTTCCGAATTGGATAAACATATAGTATCTGAGCTGGCTGCCTTGGCTAAGGTCACCCAAGCATTTGTCTTTGGTTGTTCCACAGGCAAATCTGTGCGGCAAAAAACAATTAAGACCCACCAAAACCAACATACAACTTGCATTTGCTCCATCTTCTTCATGAGCTAAATTTTGGCATTATCCTTACATATATAACAATCTTAAAATTTTGCTTTAAACAAAAACAAAGCTCTGAACTTTCGCCAAAAGTCTGCTTCTCACAAAACAAACATTTGACATATAATTGACACATTTATAAATAACATGGACACAAAATCAGAAACTGCAGGTTCCACCAAAGCACAAGGAACGTCAGTCATGACCCGGGATCCCTCCGCTCAGCTCACGTCTGCGTGCTTGCTTCCTCAGTTCTGGATTCCTCAACACATTCCGAGGTGCGGTATGGCTTGACGTTTTTGGCGGGAACCCACTTGATTCCGGCACCTGTAGAAACAGAAGCATACCCTTTGCCCCAGGGTATTAGTCGGAAAGGACCTTCAATTTGGCCAGAATCAGGGTTTCTAATTAAAACAGGTGGATTCTCTTTCAGCTTCACTTGTGTGTTATTTGAAAAATGCCTAAGAATTGGTGGATCAGGTTCTGCAAACGAGCTGTTCAGGAAGTTAATAACATACAAAGCCTTGTTCAGCCTCATCTGAGGTGTAACCTCTGCTCCCCCTGTCTGTTGATCTAACATATGTTTTAATGTTTGATGAGCTCTCTCAATAATTGCTTGGCCTGTGGGAGAGTGAGGAATACCAAAGATGTGGTGAACACCCCATGCTTGTAAAAATGTGGCTAATTTTTGAAATGTGTAAGCGGGACCGTTGTCAGTTTTTACTTCTTGGGGCACACCCAATGAAGCAAAAGCTTGCAAAAAATGATGACAGGCGTGATTGCCTGTTTCACCTGTGTGAAGAGAAGCAAACATTGCACCAGAAAACGTGCCCACTGAAATGTGAATATTTTTAAATTTACCAAAGGAAGGATATTTAGTGACATCTGCTTGCCATAACTGCAGACTTTGCAAATCCAGACTCGTGGATTGACTGCTCCTGTGGAAACAGGAGGTTGCACAAACTGACAGTCAGGGCAGCTATTGATGATAGCTTTGGCTTGGCTTTTAGTAATTGGGAACATTCGCATAAGTGCTTGTGCATTTTGGTGAAAAAAGGCATGACTCAATTTTGCTTGTTCAAAAGTGTTTGGCAGAGTGTTTGAAATAACCATGGTCAATTTGTCAGTTTTCGCGTTTCCTTCCACTAAAAATCCAGGAAGCGAAGAATGAACCCTGATGTGAGAAACAAAATACGGATTAGTTCTATGTTGCAAAGTTGTATAAAGACATAAAAGCCAACGATATAAAGTTTCATTACTAACCTTTTTCAAAATTGATCCTTCTATTCTTTTGACTACATTAGCCACATAAGCAGAATCTGTAATTAAATTAAGAGATTGAGGGAAGAGCTGAAAAGCTCGAACTACAGCAGCAAGCTCAACTATTTGAGGAGACCCTTCTACTGATTGAATGTCTGATTCCCAAACATTGGTTTCTTGGTTCAACCAAGTTACGACTGATTTGTGACTTTTGCCAGAGCCATCAGTGAAGAGAGTGATTGCATTTAAAGGTTCTTCACTTAATTTTGGTTTCCCTCTGAAACTCAATTTGGCCTGTAATAATTTGTGAGCTGGGTAGTGAACAGAACAAGCACCTGGGAAACCCAAAAATGCATACTGTAAATCATCAAAATTTTGCATGGCCCAATTAAGGTAATCCTCTTTCAATGACAAATAGATAACTGCAAATTCTTGGCCTGCTAAAGTTAGCAATCTGGTTCTGGCCTTAATTACAATGTGTGCCATCATTTCTAAAACCGTGAAAATAGTTTTTGGAAACCTGTAAGGAATAAAAACCCATTCTATTATTAGCAAAGGATCTGGTTCAGAAGGATCCCACTGGAAAATAAGACCACAAAGTTGCATCTTTTCTCCTAAAACTGCACAAAAGAAAGAAAAGCCTTTCTGGAACGCCACGATGAGCTTGTCGTCTTTGAAGAGTTGATGTCGCAGCTTTGGATCTTTGGTGTAGAAATGTCCAGTCCACCATTTCAGATTTCAGTCGCAAGACGAGCATGGGTTGATTTCATCTCTGTCTGTGTCGAAGCTGTGATGAGCAAGTCATTCCTGTAGTGTAGAATCCTGCATCTTGGAAACTTCTGTTGAACTGGAGACAAAACTTGTACAACAAGATATTAGCAAATCATGTACATCATGACAACCATATCTTATGACAAGAACAAAGCCGTTTTGGTTGGGTTGTTTACACATGACAATCTTTTTTTTAACATGACTTGGTTTACAATAAGCAAAGCAACACAGGTTTTTTCATTGTAATTCTTATAAAAACATTGTGAGTTGGTTAAAATCAGGTTAAAATCATAATTGCTGTCGTTAAAATTTTCACTGACACTAGCTGATCTGGGAACTCTGCCAATGTCCGAATTCTTAACAGGGACACTACCTTGGCAACAGATCTTTCCCCGGGAACCCTGCCAGAATAGGCGGAGAAACTGGCATCCAAATTTTAACAGACACACCAGAACAACACGCCCCTCCTGGAGCCCTGCCACAAGGGACAGGGGCAGGGCTCTGCTGAGGACCTTGCCCCCTCAGAGCCCGACCCAAAGGGGCCGGACAGGGGCGTGTTCTCTACATTGTGAATTAGAGCCAAAATTTGCTTCAGCGCCTAAACCTGACCTTGAGCTTCTATCTCTGATAACTTCTGGAACAATACTACTTTTTTTTGCCTGCAAAGGCTCAACTGGATAACTGCCAACATTAGCTTGCAAATTCAAAAACCATCTCTCCTTTCACCGACAAACAGAACAGATTTAAAACTTTTTAAGACCTCAGTCTGAGTTTCAACACAATCCTTAGGAAAATCTCTAGCTTTGTTTTCAAACCTCTGTTTTAGGCACAGCCCTTTAGTTCTGACCACAACCTCTGCCTGTTTCCCTGTTTTGTCTACTGAAGACAAACCTGAATTCACATCATTCTCATTTTCAACATCAAAAGTCTGACAAGAATAACTTGGCAAAGGCTTCCCAGAACAAGGAACCGAAGAAGACTGTTTGACCGCCAACACACGTCCTTCCCCAGAACTGAACTCAAAGGGTGGCAGGAGATCTCCCGAGCTGGGAAAGCAGGGACAGAAGCACCCCCCACAGCAGCACCGTTAGACAAAACAGATTCCGAGCCCGATTCAGCCCCCCCCCGGCATGTACAATTTCAGAACTCATATTTCTCTTATCACAAAACCTTTGCAAATTTTTTTTTTCCCCCTGCGCTGCAGCTTGCCCCCCCCCAATCCAATATCACCAACTTTCACACTCCCGGGACACAATGAAAAGTCTGGGCGCTCCTCTCGACCAGAAAAGTTCATTTTCCGGAGAGAGGTGATAGGGAGAGTATTTTCCGCCGCAGGAGAAGAGAGAACCGGAGGAGGCAGGAAGCATGACCTGAAAAATTGTTCCGGTGCATAGTTCGTAGGGGGACGTGTCGCTGTCAGGACCAGAGATCCCCAGACTCCCCCGATGGATGGGAACCCCAAAAAGGACTGGAACCCGGACCTCCCAGAAAAGGACGGTGATTCAGTTTCATTTGGAGTTAGGATAAGTCTGAACAGGGCATTTGGATTTGTGGCTCTGAACTGTCTTGACTACGGTCAGTTTTTTAAAAGCAGTCCAACAGAGCCCTAGAAGCAGGAAGAAGCCTGCCCACACTGTCGTCTAGTTGAGAGTGAATGAGTTGAAGATTCTCCAGGTTATTTGATCCCATAATTCAAGGGTAAAAGCAACCTGTAAATCTATATTTTGAGTGTTGGCTTTTACCCAACTAAAATAAGTCTATTAATTCAGTTCTGGAGATATCTATTTGCCCTTTATCTAAAAGTTTCTCATTGCAGTTAAATTCTTCCCATTCTACTTTAGGTTAGATGGGACTGCCCCATCTGGCTTTGGCAAAAGGCCCCAAGGGACCCTGGTCAGAGGACACTGACGTGCTATTTAGATGTCAGAGGTTAACCCTTGGGTCGCCATGCCCGTTAGACAGAGTTTTCTTCTTTCATCTTTTCTTCTTTCTTCTTTTCTTCTATTTTTCTATTTTTATAATTTTTATAATACTAATCTCAATCCCAACTGAGGAGTCACCATTTGACACGGGAAACTTCCACAACATGAACAGGATGGGAGTTATCTGCCAGTGTGAGCTTTATTTTTAGCTAGCATCAGTCTCAATACATTGAATATGCTGTCATCCATCATTATATGGATGACATCCTCATTTGTTCCCTCCGATGCAAAGACATTCCAGTGTGACAGCATAACATAAGACAAGTCCAACCTGACAATCAATGCATATTGGTTGCTGCAGGGTTAAAGAACTCTAGCAGGACAAAATTCAACGGATGCCATTCCCTGGAAGTATCTGGGTCTTGAAATAAACAAGCGGACCATTTTTTCAAAATTAGCTATTCATATCAACATTAAGACCTTGGCGGATGCTATCAAGTGTGTGAGTCTTTGAATTGGGTGAGACCTTAGCTAGGCATTTCTACTGAAGACCTAGCCCCCTTTTCAATTTATTGAAAGGGGGACTGCTTAGTTTCTCCTAGGACCCTTACCCCAGAGGCTCGGGCTGCACTGGAGAGAATTCAGCAATCCATTGAGGCCAGGCAGGCCCACAGATCCGAACCGGGCCTGCCCTTTAAGTTTATCATTTTGAGCAAATTGCCACACCTCCACGGGGTGATTTTCCAATGGGACCATTCTATCAAAAACACGGACCAGGACTCGGAAGATTCCTCTTAATCATAGAGTGGGTCTTCCTCAGCCCCCATAGGTCCAAGAAGATGACATGGCCATCACAAGCTGATGGCAGAATTGATCAGAAAGGTGAGGTCAAGGATCAGGGAGTTAGCAGGGTGTGATTTTAGCTGCATCCACATCCCCATTAAATTAGAGTTGGGTCAATTCAAAAGAAAACTCTTGATGAATTGCTTGAAACCAATGAAATGTTACAGTTTGCTTTGGACAGCTACACTGGCCAAATTGCTGTCGATCGGCCGGCCCATAAATTATTTAATCAAGAATTTCATTTATCGCTAAAAGAGTTCAGAGTCGAACCCCTCTAGAGGCACTGACAGTGTTTACTGACGCATCTGGAGCATCCCACAAGTCAGTAATGACTTGGAAAGATCCTCAAACTCGGCGGTGGGAGGCTGATGTTACTACAGTGGAGGGTTCTCCACAAGTTGCTGGAGTTATATACAGTCATCAGGGCCTTTGAGAAATTCTCTGAACCATTCAATTTAGTCACTGATTCATGAGGCCTATGTTGCTGGGGTAGTGTCCAGAGCGGAAGATGCAGTTCTTCAAGAGGTGTCCAATATCCCCCTGTTTAAATTATCTCTCAAGACTTGTCACTCTAGTCTCCCACCAAGAGCAACCCTTTTTCGTGATGCATGTCAGATCACACACTAACCTGCGGGGTTCATTGCCGAGGGCAATCAAAGAGCTGATGCCCTGGGGACTCCAGTTCAAGTAGCCCCACTCCCTGATCGCCATGGGTCAAGCCAAGATCAGCCATCAGTTGTTCCATCAAAATGCCCTGGCCTGGTTTCGGCTGTTCCAACTCACCCGCGAACAGGCCAAGGCAATTGTGGCCACGTGCCCTCAGTGCCAATCCCATCAGCTCCCAGCCCTTGGCTGTGGGGGCCAACCCCGAGGTCTTTCTAGCTGTGAGGTGTGGCAAATGGATGTCACCCACATCCCCTCGTTCTCGCCGACTGAGTTTTGTCCACGTCTCAGTGGATACTTTCTCCGGTGCTATCCACGCCTCTGCCCACACAGGTGAAAGGGCAGTAGACACGGAGAAGCACCTTGTGCAAGCGTTTGCTGTCCTGGGCATTCCCAAAGTCATCAAAACTGATAACGGCCCAGCATACAAATCCAAGGAACTGCGGACCTTCCTACAGCAATGGGGAATTGAGCATAAAACCGGCATCCCCTATTCCCGACAGGCCAAGCCATGGTGGAAAGGGCCCACCAGAGCCTTAAGAGAGTCTTGGAACAACAACGCATGGCTGTGAAAGTGGAGTCCCCCACGTCCGTCTCGCCAGGGCCCTATTTACTATTAATTTCTTAAACTGTTCTTTTGAAAACCTTAAGAGTTGATTGTGCGACATTTTGGGCAACATGAGCAGCTGCAGTTGAAGGCCAGGCCTCCGGTTCTGATAAAGGACCCGGAGACCTGGAAGCTGGAGGGACCCTTCTTCGACTTAGTCACCTGGGGGAGGGGATACGCATGTGTATCCACCCCCTCAGGACCAAAGTGGATCCCTTCAAAATGGGTTTGACCCTTTATCCCCAGGCAAAGAAAAAACATCAGAGTAGTAACACAGGTAGAAGAGGCGTGCTGGCAGCGGAGGCGGAAATCCTCCCCCTCCTCCTCACCTTCCTCTCTGGATCTAGATCTCCTGTTTGAGGCAGAACCGATTGTCTGAGTTTCAGTTCTAAACATCTCCCTTTCATTTTTCAGTCCTCGTTCTCTGTTGTGCCCGCTGATGACCCCGACATCCGAAATTATTGTCCTGCTGCTGGTAGCCTGCAGGTTCTTTCTGTCACCTGTAAACTCGTGGGTCGTCCCCCAGCCCAAAGTGAATCTCTGGCGCACCTTAGCTCAAGCTCTCGGTCAAGACCACATCTGCCTGGATACAGGGTCAGCAGAGGACCCAATGTCCTCTTGTCTTGTGGGGATCCCTTTTCCTCCGAGCGAGTTTCCCCCCGCCTTTAAGTCTTCCCTAGCCCCTTTGATTTCCAAAAGCCTTACCATCCCCTTTGGGTTCGATACCAAAGTCGCCTGGAGGAACAGAGTCAAGAGGCTGGCCCCCTTGACCTCCGAGCCCGTGGAATTTGAGTTGCTTGGTTCCGCCAATGCCACCTTCTGTTTTCAGTTTGATTCTTTTTTTTTCACCCTGCAAAATGCGATCTCCTGCTGGTGCGACAATTTAAAAAAGAATATCAGGCCCAGCAGTGGTGTGAGGTGGTGCTCAAAATCAACTCCCTCCACCACTGGAGACATCCCTGTTGCCCTCCCCAAGGGTGCATTTTTATTTCTGTGATGGAAACCGAGCTTGGGCAGGCATCTCCTCTCATCTTGTCCGGAGGGCCTTGTTCTATCGGAGGGCTGTCGCTGTTTACCCCCAACATGTCTCAAATTGTCGATTGGAAAAAAAAAAAAATGTCACATTGGAATTGGTCAGGTCTAAAAGAGATCTTAGAGATCTCACCCCGACTGACCTGAAGAAATTAACTATTGGTCAAAACCAAAAGCAGTCGCGATCACCCTGCTGTTGCCCTGGGCATCAGCGGCCAAATCTCTAGGTGAATTGGGCCACCTAGAGTGTTGGGTGGCTAAGCAAGCCAATCTTACATCAGCAGCTCTGTCAGACCTCCTTACAGACGAGGAGATCACGAGGAAGGCGGCGCTTCAGAACAGCAGCAATTGACTTTCTACTCCTCTTCCATCATCACCGCTGTGAAGAGTTCGAGAGCCTCTGCTGCCTGAACTTGTCGTCAAGGGCCGAGGACGCCAGACATTCGATCCAAAAGATGCAGGACATGGTACATCAGCTCAAACAAGAAACAGCAGACTGGCTGGGGGACATTTTTAAGAGTTGGGGTCTCAGCAGCTGGGCAAGTTCTATTTTAGAGACTGTGTGTAAGACTGTGTTAGCTTTGTTTTTACTCCTTATTGCAGTTTTAGTTATTCATGAGCTGGTCAAGCAACTTGTAGTAAAGTTAGCATCGCCAAGCGTGAACCAGGTGGTAGCTCCCCACAGCGAGGCTGTAGAAATAGATGACCTCTCGTTGGAAGCTGACAAAGCTGTAGACAAGACGAGGGCCCTCCGCACCTCCATCCAGCTACCCTGGTTCAACGATCTAGATCTATACCCCGATGGAGAGTGCGCTTGGCATGACCAGACCCCGATTCACTTCCTTTTAAGCATCACAATTACTTTCTTTTCTTTTATTTTTTAAAACAAAAACAGGGGGAGATGTTGTGGTTTGTTTGTATGTTATATATCTCAGCCTGTTTCTCCCCTTCATTTGGTATTGGTTCTGCCCTTGTTCCTCTTGCCATAGTTAACTGGTTTTCACTGTTCCCCATAGTTATGGATGTATCTAGTTTCACCCCTCCCCAGTTGCCTTGTCAATTCAGTGTATCCCTCCCTAAGCCAGACCCCAGAACCCTGTCTGTCATACCCTGCCCACACTTTTTTTGTCTAGAAGCTTCTCTCCAGGGCGCAGGGTGATTGGTTCAGGAGCCGGGACCACTCCTTTAAGTTGTTACCATTGGCTTCCCCTGTATGTCAATCTCAAATATTTCACTTTTCTTTGAACTCCTATTCGTTTTCGTTCTGGTTCCACCCCTAGCCCCCGTTTCCCTTTATAATCCCATGCTGCCGCCCCCCCGTTCTCTTCGTTTGCTTGGCTCCCCTGGATTTCAATAAACCGGACTTTGCCCCAAACGGAGAGCGCTCTTTTCTTCCGTCCTTCCGCAGCCTTTCTCTCAGTCTCGTCCGCACCTGGTGGCACCTGTAGCCGAAGCTCAGAGTGCCAGCCTGAGGCGCTGTCCTGAACAGTGGCTATCGGGACAAGTGCCCCCCCCGCACTGCTAGCGGTGCTGTTCGACTAGCTCGGGCGATCGACATTTCAGACTGACACCGCTGCACAGTGTCACAATGGTCTCTGTGGTTCCACAGGCCCCACAATGTCACGTCACTCCTCTGTTCTGTGAGCCCTGCAATGTCACAATGGGCCTTTGGACCATGGGGGTTGGTGGTGTCACAATGGTCTCTGTTGGCTCCATGGTGTCACAATGGAGCATTGATGACAGGCGGCCTCTCTGTGTCACCCTGGAGCTTTGGTTCCATGAAGCCCTGCAGTGTCACAATGGTCCCCCTTGGTTTCTTAGTGTCACAATGCACCACTGATGACAGAAGGCCTGGCAATGTCACAATGGCCCCTTGGTTCCATGCAGCCCTGCAGGGTCACAAAGGCCTCTTGGTTTCATGGTGCCCCACAGTGTCACAATGGTCTCCTTGGTTCCATGGGGCCCCACAGTGTCACAATGCTTTGCCCATTCCATGGGGCCTCGTAGTGTCACAATGGTCTCCATGATTCCATGAGTCCCTTCAGCACCACAATGGCCCCTTGGTTCCATGAGGTTGTGCAAGTGTCTCAATGGTCTTTCCATGGTTCCATGGTTCCATGAGGCCTTGTAATGTCACAGTGGACCTTTGGTTCCATGGAGTGTGACAGTGTCACAATGGCCCCTTGTTTCCATGACACCCCAAATTGCCATAATGCTCTCCACGGTTCCATGAAGCTCCACAGTGTCACATTGGACCCTTGCTTATATGGGGCCTCTCAGTGTCACAATGATTCCTACATTCCATGGAGTCACATAGCGTCAGTACAGTCCCCTTGGTTCCATGAGGCCCAGCAATGTCACAGTGGTCTCTGATTCCATGAGGCCCCACAGTGTCACAATGGTCCATGGAGGGCCCCACAGTGTCACAATGGTCCCTTGGTTCCATGGGCCCTGTGCTGCTGCATTCCCCCCTCCCCTTCTCAGGCCGCCCTGCCAGCTGAGAAATGCTCCTTGGGCCTTGGCCTTGGCCAACAGCCCCTGGGCTCAGCTCCTCTGCAGCTCATCACAAACACTGTCTGCTCCAGGCACTGCTGCTGCCCAACCAGCTCCTGGTTCCTTTAGCAGCAGCCCTGGCAGCTGTTTCTGTTCCCTGCGTGGCACAACATCCCTGTTCTCACCCTGCCAAAGAAAGCTGCTGGTGCCAAGTGCGGCCAGGATGAACCATGGCTGGGACTGAAGCCCCTCTCTTGGGGCCCTGCAAACAGCGCTCCAAAAGGAGCCCTTGCAGCTCTCCTGGGCCAGCCACTCCCTCGGAGTGGGGCCTCTCCCAGCCGGGAACTCTCCCGTTTGCTGCACTCGGGGATCCTGAACAACGACGGAGCCTGGGCCGATCCCCCCACTCCTCCAGGCTCAGCCCTTTGCCCTGCTGGGGAGATGCCAAAGCATCCTCAGGGAGCATTCCCTGCCCTCAGGGAATTGCTCACAGGTGCCTTGCACTGACTCTTGGTGTCTGTGTGCACACAGGAGTGCCTGTGCTGGGGCAATGTGGCAGAAATGCTGCTCTCTGAGGGCTTTGAGTGCCTTGGAGAGCTGAGCCAGTCAGGCCTGTAAGTGAGGGTGAGTCACAAGTTGTAAGCTGTGTTAAATCCTGCCAAGAGTTGTTCTTTTGCTAAGAAGTGAAGTTTAATAGAATTTATAAGCTAAGTTGAATATTGTTAAGTGTTATTCCTCTGTGAAATCAGTCAGTCCTAGGGTACAAGTAAGGTTAAATACTGTTAAGTGCTGTTCTTTTGCTAAATGCTGAAGTCTAAAGTAGCAGTCAAGGCCTGTTAAGTTTGAGCTCAGTTTAGCTTTTTAGGCCATATTCCTTTTTATCCTTGCCCTCACTGTCCTTTAGACACACACACAGGCACACACACATGGACAGTTCTTAGTTCACTTCTGGTTTGATTGCCTGGATTTTGTTTGCTTTTGTTGTTGCTTTGTTTCCTTGGTGTGCCTGAAGTGCCCAGTCAGGAGCAGAGTGACTCTTGCCAAGGAACTCTGTGCTGCTCTCCCTTAATATTCAATCTGGATTTTGCTGATCCCTTGCTGGGGATTTTTTCAGCGCCCTCAGCCCCTCGTTTGAAAGAGGGTGAAGGAGCCCTGGCCCAGGCTCTGGCCCTGGGGGACACAGGGACGCTGCCGGGGGGTCCCTGTCCCCCTGTGCCACCCCCAGGGCCCCGGCCTCCCGTCCCCGTGTCAGGCTCTGGGGTCGATCTCGTGGAACATCCTCTGGGGAGGCTGCGGGGGCTGGGGGACCCGGGGGGACAGGGGACCCCGCTGTGCACGAGCAGGGTTGGACTGCTCTGGGGGGAACTGTGAGGGGGGGCTGGGGCAGAGGGACCTCCCCAGTGACCTCACACAGCTCGTGTGATGTGATGTCACACAGCTACCCTGTGATGTCACACAGCCCTGTGACTGTGATGTCACAGCCCCCTGTGATGTCACACAGCTACCCTGTGATGTCACACTGCCATCTGTGATGTCCCACAGCCTTATGAGGTGTGTCACACAGCCCCCTGTGATGTCACACAGCCACCTGTGATGTCACAGCCAGCATCCTGTGATGTCACACAGCCACCCTGTGATGTCACACAGCCCCTGTGATGTCACACAGACTCATGAGATGTCACACAGCATCCTGTGATTTCACACAGCACCTGGGATGTCACACAGCCATCTGTGATGTCACAAAGAGCCCTTGTGATGTCACAGAGCCACCTATGATGTCACACAGGCCCTGTGATGTCACACTGCCCCTAGGATGTTACAGCCCAGGATGGGATGACACAAATCCCCCATGTGATGTCACAGAGCCAATGCTGGGATATCACTCCATGATGTCATACAGCTGCACTCTGATGTCACAAAGTCACCCCTGTCACCATGGAACTGTCACTGTCAGTTCTGTGATGTCACAGCCTGTTCTGTGATGTTACTCAGACACCCAGTGATGTCACAACCCAGTCTGATGTCACAGAGCCACCCTCCATGATGGTACAGTCTGCCCTATGGCCTTACACCCTACTCTGTGATGTCACAGCCACCTCTGCAATGTCACAAGTCCCTCAGTGAAGTCACACAACCCTCTCTGTGATGCCATACTGCCACTCTGTAATGTCACTGCACACACTATGACCTCACAGCCTGCTCTATGATGTCATACAGCCATGCCATGACCTCACAGCCTGCTCTATGATGACACACAGACCCCTCTATGATGCTGGAGCTGCTCAATGATCTCACACAACAAACTCTGTGATGTCAGAGCCCAATCTGTGACCTCACACAGCCCACTCTGTGCTGTCACACAGCCCCTTGCTGACATCCCAGCTGCTCTGTGCCTCTAGGACACAGCCCCAGAGGTGCTGCTGTGACACAGCCCCCTCTGGGCCATGGCACAGCCCCTGCCAGTGCTGAGCCCTGGGAGCTCAGTCTGTGCCCTGCTGGTGTCCCTGAGGGGCCCTGGCAGTGCCCCAGCCCTGCTGGGCTGTGCACAGGAGCTGCTCCTGCCCAGAGCTGTCTCTCTGCAGCGCTGCCCTTGCCAGGAGCTGCCTCTGGGCCAGGAGCCCGGCCCAGCTCAGCAGCACAGACACAGCACAAGGACTTCAATGACCCTCTGGGGCTTTGGTGCTCTTTGCATCACACTCATCAGTGCCTCCGAGTGTGCTCAAAAACCTCTTAACAATTCAAAGTCAGATTGAAATGCTGAAGTTTCTTGTACTTTAAAGAGATCCCCATGAGGGATATGATGGAGAAAATGTCCCCAGGTTCCAGGTAGAGCAGAACACTGGAGGCACTGATGGGGACAAGCAAGGGAAACGTGTCTCTGTGCTGAGCAAACGTGGATGTGTTCCAGGAATGCAAAGGGCCAAGGCAGGGCAGATCCTGTCCCTCCCTCATTGCTCAGGGCTCTTCCCGGGATGGGCACTGGGATGTGGGGATGTGCAGTGCCAAGGCTTCTGGCCAGAATGTCTGCTGAGGGCAGCCAGGCTGCTGCAGGGCAGTGACCTCACAGCCATCACCATGGCAGCCCCCCTGGGCCTGGCTCTCCCCTTTGCACTGCCCCAGCCTTGGCTCTGCTGGCATCAAGAGTTTTGTCATTAATATCTTGTCCCCAAGCTGCTGGGGCCAATGGCTTCCCAGTCAGGCTCCTGGAGCACAAGTGGCTTTTCAGGGCCCAGCCAGGAATGAGCCCTGAGGCAGCAGCTCTGCAGTGGTGGCCACCAGGCCGGGCTGCCAGGGGAGGCTTCTGGCCATGGCCTGCAAGCAGCTGCTGCTGCCAAGGTGCCTTTGGTGCCTCAGGCTCTCCCTGGCACCGCTCCCAGCACGGCACTCTGCCCTTGTGCCCGAGGCCTTCCCTGTGCTGGGGCTGGCCTGGGGCTTTTCCTGCAGTGGGACCTGCCCTGCTCATGGCACAGGAAAGGCAGTTCTTGCTGGAGCAGGAGGCTCTGCCTGCAGTGGGCTCCAACAACTCCAGCAGGGCCCTGTTGACTTCAAAATTGCTTCCTAGATCATGATATTCTAATTGTTAGAGCTCCTATGCTGTGCAGGAAAGAACTCTGATCAAGATCTTTCTGTCTAATCATGATCAGAATAAACAGAGCTGTATTTCTGGAAATCTATCTGGTATTCCATCATTAATCCTGTTGGACAAATTGCATTAAAGTTTAATTCAACCTGTCCAATCTTTTGTACCTTTGACAAACTCTGAGGCTGGGATTGGATCCAGCTGCTCTCACTCTCCTCTCTGAGAAGAAATTTTAGAAGTCTTAGGGGTCCTGCAGGCTTCTGGGGTTCTCTGGTGGCTGTTGGGAGTCATTTCTCCACCTCATGGCTCAGAAGAGTTTCTCCAATAAAGAAACAAAGCTTTTGTCTGAAGCTCCCACTGTGCCCAGGACAGGAACCCCTGTGAGTGTCTGGGACATCCCGGCTCTTTGGCAGCCTGGGGACTCCTGGGATGTCACCGTGGAGCCCCCCGTGAGTGCCTGTGACAGATCGGTGCCTTTGCAGCCCAAGGTGCCTGGGATGTCACCATGGAATGGCTGTGACTGCCTCTGAGCACAGGCTCTTCACCATGCCCAGAAAGCCCTGGGAGGTCTCCATGGAGCCCCTGTCTCTGTGTGGGACATTCCAGCTCTGGAACAGCCTGGAGACTCTTGGAATATCCCCATGGAACCCCTCTGAGTGCCTGTGGCAACTCGGTTCCTTAGCAGGCAAACATCACCAGCCCCTGTTGCTATGGTCAGTCCCTTGGCAGCTCCATGGAGACCCCATCCCAGGGGTGGTTGCCATGGACACCAGCTCAGGCCTGCAGCCAGAGCCCGTTGCCATGGCAACCATTTACAGCCCCATCCCCAGGCTCATGGCATCCCAGGACCACAGAATTGGCTGAGCTGGGAGGGATCCATCAGGAGCCCCAAGTCCAGCTGCTGGCCCTGCACAGGACACCCCAACAATGCCAGCCTGGCCTGGCAGCGCTGTCCAAACGCTGCTGGAGCTCAGAGAGCCCTGGAGCTGGGACCCTTCCCTGGGGAGCCTGGGCAGGCCCCAGCAGCCTCTGGGCAAAAACCTTTTCCTGAGATCCAACCTGAGCCTGCCCCGACTCAGCTGCAGCCGTTCCCTCCACTCCTGTCCCTGGGCACCAGAGGGAAGAGGTTCCCACAGCCCCAGCCAGGGACCTGCTCCCAAGGCTGTTGCCATGGCAACCAGGGCTGGGACCAGCTGGGATGCTCAGTCACCATGGGCCGGGGTTCAGGAATGGGATTCCCCAATTTCCTGCTCCCGCTAAACCGCGCTGCCCTCTGTGCCCTCCCGCTCCCATGGAAAGCACAAAAGGCAAAGATTCCAGGCCGGTATAAGAACAATTTATTGGGAACAGCAACCAGCTAAGGAACAAACAGGAACAGCAACAACATTGATAAGAGAAGGGATAAGAAAAACTATTCACACAGAAAACTACAACACCACCGACTGACTCTTCCCAGCCACGTATTCCCTCCTGCCTGGAATGGACACCCTTCTCCTCAGGAGAGAGAGAGAGAGAGAGAGTCCCTTTCCTGCCCCTGGCAATGACCTGAGGTGGAAGTGAATGTAATGACACAGCCATGGCCAGACCCTCATGTTCTTCCATCCCACATCATGTCATTGGCAGGGGCAGGAACAGGGACAGGAGTCTTGCCAGGATGGATCAAAGGGAACATGGATCACCAGCATTCTCCCCAACTTGGGTCCTCCAATGGGGGCTGAAGCTGGAGCAGTGCACAAAGTTCTTCCTGCAGTTGGGGCATTTGCAGGCTTCCCTTACTGGTGCCTCCCTTGGTGTTTGGTCAAATGAGACCTCTGGTCCTGTCCCTCTACTCACCATCCCCTGCAGAGTGGCAGATGTCCTGGGCCATCCCATCCCCACCTGCACCGTGGGTTTGGCTCACACAGGCAGCAACCCAGCTCAGCCCTGGGGCCCTGGCTGCATTCCCACTGCTGAGCCTTTGCTCAGTCACCCATTGGCACCATCTGCTAGGCCAAGCCAGCTCCTGATGCTTCCTTTCCACAGCCCAAAAGTGCCAAACACAAACACCAGAGGACTGTTACTTTCTTCCCAACAAATGCACCTTGCTTGAGGCCCAACAGCACATGCCATTGAGTGTTGTATTTAGCATATTTCAGGAGTCCTGTACCTTTCGATGTTGTCTCGTGGGCGGCAGATCTTCACAGCACAGACTCTGGGTCTTCCTCAGTCAGGGGTCCTCCGAGGCTCTCCCCAACTGGCCAGCCCACCCCCTTTTATCCCAGTTACCTTGACTGGCCACAGCTGCTGCCCATTGAAGGCCATCACAGCTGCAGCCCATCAAGAATAACTAGGACCTGCTGGGGCAAAGACATTCAGATACAATACAGATCTAATTGACATGGACTCAAGGGCCACTAACACAATACATATCTTTTCAAGGGCCTCCTATATTTCCCCCTTTCTCTTTTACTTTACAAAAACATGCTGTTCAATTACAATCAATACTTCAGATAGCAGTTACAATACTTTAAATATAATACATTTTCCCACAGATACCAGTTACAATACTTCCAATACAATACATTTTCCCATGACTCAAAGGCCATGTATTCCCACACCCCCATGACTCAAAGGACATGATACAACACACACAGCTCCTTGTTCAAAGGCCATTCTTTAACAGCTCCTGGCTGTCACAGCTCCCTGATCCAAAGGCCATGTCACAGCTCTTGGCTGTCCTGTTCTTCCAATTCCTCTGTCCTGGCTCAAAGGCCACCACAGCTCTCAGCTGTCCTGTTCTTCCAATTCCTCTGTCCTGGCTCAAAGGCCACCACAGCTCAGCTGTCCTATTCTTTCAGTCCTCTCTGTCCTGGCTCAAAGGCCACCACAGCTCTCTCCCTGCATTCTTTCATTCTCCCCTGGCTGAGGCAGCTCTCTCCATTCTCTGCATCAGCTCTGGGTCACCCTTCTGGGGCATCCAGGAGTCCTGTACTTTGGGATGTTGTCCAGGGCTGGAGATCTCTCACAGCACAGACTTTGGGATTTTTGGTCTCAGCTGAATCCAGCCCCCTGCTGTGCTTGCCATGAGCTCAGTTACCTTGTGGCTACAAGCCCATTGCAAGAGGTTTAGGCTGAACACATCTTGACTTTAGGACCTTTAGGTTCAAAGACACTTCAGATACAATACAGATTGGTTGTGGTGATTGTTTCCTGGGCCAGGAACACAATCCACATATCTCTTCAAGGGCCTCCTATAAGAGGGATCAGAAAAGTGAAGAGATAGAAAGAAATGGCTTTTGCAAGGGAAGAGAGGAACCAAAGGCTGATCCTCATGATCCAGCCCCTGGTTTGCTCTGTCCATGGGGCTTGACCAAAGGTGTCTCCAAAGTTACAGTTTCTACAGTCTGAATCCAAAGCCAGTGGCATCTAGCCAAAAGGTGGGCAAGATTCATGGCCCATTGTCTTGAGAGCCCTTGCTGTGGGAGGTACAACAAGCGTGCAAGGACAAGCCACCCCTTGTCCCAACTTGGGAGGCAGCTGCAGCTGTGCAAGTCCAAGGCACCATGGATCAGAACCTGTTGCAAGCAGTGTTCTGGCAAAGCACAGCAAGCACACCTGCAAACACTCCCTTGGCACACAAACAGCCAGAAAATGTCCACCTCACTCAGGCCACAGCTCCTGACGGGGCTCTTCAGCCTCCTTGCCACCATCGTCACACAAATGAAGGAAACTCCGCACCATCTCTTACACCCAGCAGGCCTCAAGATTCCACTCCAAAATTCCACCAGGACACTGAAGGCCCTGAAAGGAGAACTCACTTGCCTCATCAACCTGAACAACAGCTCCACCTGCACTCAGCACAAACCCATGGCTGAGGCAGCTCTCCTGTGCAGCACAGCTGGGCCCTTCTGGGGCTCCATGCATGGACATCCCAGCTTAGCTCTGCTCTCACAAGAGATTTTGGTGTCAGCAGCTGAATGCAGCCCCTGCTGTGCTTGCCATGAGCTCAGGACAAGTGGAAAGAGAGCAAGAGGTTTAGGCTGAACACATCTTGACTTTTGCAGTTTTAGGTTCAAAGAGACTTGACTGAGATTGAATTGGTTGTGGTGATTGTTTCCTGTGGCAGGATGTTCCCCATGGCAGCTGTGTGGTGGCAGAGAGGAAAGAGTGGTTGTGAAGAGTTGTGAAAGAATGGCTTTTGCCTAGGAAGAGAGCAATGAAGGGCTGAGCTGTGATCAGAGCTGGTTTGCAGTGTCCTGAGCCTCCCCTCAGCTCCCCCCCAAAGGGCAGGTCAACAGGTCTACCCCAGCTCCGGGGGGACAACAGGTCTACCCAGGATCCAGAGGGACAACAGGTCTACCCATCTCTGTAGGGACACCAGGTCTACCCCGGCTCTAGAAGGACAACAGGTCTACCCCAAATCCTGGCATACAGCAGGTCTACCCATCTTCAGAGGGACACCAGGTCGACCCCAGCTCCGGGGCACAACAATTTTATCCCGGCTCCGTAGGGACATCAGGTCTACCCCAGCTGCCGAGGGATAACAGGTTTACGCAGTATCCGGAGGGACACCAGGTCTACCCCGGTTTCCGGGGAACAACAGGTCTACCCTGTCTCCCAGGAGATCGATCCCGACTCTAACCTTGCTCCGGGTTGGGATCCCCCAGCTGGAGGAGGGGGGGGACAAGTGGTCTACCCGAAATCTGAAGGCACACCAGAGCTACCCCGGCTCCAAAAGGACAACAGGTCTATCCAAAGTCGTGCAATACAACAGGTCTACCCCTCGACCAGCAGCCTTGCTGGGGGCTCCACCAGGCCTGCTCCCGGCCATGGCGGGAAGGGGGGGATTAACTTGCGCGGCCCCCCCGGGGCGCGTGGCAGACCTGGGAGGCCGCCGGAGGAGAGCAGACCTGTAAGGAGCTTTAGCTCTTCTCTCAGCTCACAGGATCGTGTTTAGCCCTTCTCTCTCACCACCTCTCAGGATCGGGTCTCTGGGGCCCTCCCTCTCTCACCTTTCAGGATCCAGGATTGCATCTCACCCTTCTCTCTCACTTTTCAGGTTTGTGGCTCACCTTTAGCCCTTCTCTGGGCATGTCACAGAATCATATCTTGCCCTTCTCTCTCACCTTGCAGGATAGTTTTTAGAGCCCTGCTCTGTCCCGTCTTCACCATCAGGGATCACATTCTGCCTTTCTCTCACCTCTCAGGATGGTCTTTAGCTAGCCCTTCTCGCTCACATCTCAGGATCATGGATTGCCTTTCACCCTTCTCTCGCCTCTCTCCTCACTGTACCCATTTCCCTGGGCAGACCTGGGTGTCCCCAGGACAAAGGCACACCAACTGTCCCCTGGAGCTGGGGCAGCACTTGCTTTGCCCTGGGCTGGGGTAGACCTGTTCTCCCTCTGGAGCTGGGCTCCAGACCTTTTCCACCTCTGGACACAGGTAGACCTGTTTTCCCTGCGGGGCAGACCTGTTGTCCCTCTGGATTTGGGGTAGACCTGGTGTCTCTCGGAGATGGACAGACTGTGAGTCCAGAGGCCCCCCCCTAGACCAAAAGGAGCTGGGATGGACCTCGGCCGGGAAGGGGAGGCGCCTCAGGACACTGCAAACCACCTCTGATCGATGAGCTCAGCCGGAGGTGGCCTTCAACAGGCAAAAGCCCCTGGGTGAACTTCACAACCACGGGCTCTGCCACGACACACAGGTCTGCATGGGGGCACCCGCCAGGAAAAGTGGACCAAGTCAATTCAATCAAGCTTTGAACCTAAAAGCGAGGTAGACAAGATGTGTCCCCGGCCTGAACCGGCCACCAGGGGCAAGGCCACTTGTCTTCAGGCTCATGGCGGCCCCAGGGGCTGGGGTAGACCTGGTGTCCCTCCGGATACTGGGTAGACTTGTTATCCCTCATGGCAGCTGGGGTAGACCTGATGTCCCTACAGAGCCGGGATAGAATTGTTGTCCCTCGGAGCTAGGGTAGACCTGGTGTCAGGCTAAAGATGGGTAGACCTGTTGTCCTTCTAGAGCCGGGGTAGACCTGGTGTCCCTACAGAGATGGGCTAGACCTGTTTTCCCTCTGGATCCTGGGTAGACCTGTTGTCCCCCTGGAGATGGGGTAGACCTGCTGACCTGCCCTTCAGAGGGAGGCAGGGGGAGGCTCAGGACACTGCAAACCAGCTCTGATCACAGCTCAGCCCTTCATTGCTCTCTTCCTAGGAAAAAGCCATTCTTTCAAAAAAACTCTTCACAACCACAGCAAGGGCCTCTCTCCCCAGACAGAGCTGTCCTGCAAAACATCATGGCACAGGAAACAATCACCACAACCAATTCAATCTCAGTCAAGTCTCTTTTTGAACCTAAAACTGCAAAAAGTCAAGATGTGTTCAGCCCCTAAACCTCTTCCTTGATTCTCTTTTCACTTGTCCTGAGCTCATGGCAAGCACAGCAGGGGCTGCATTCAGCTGCTGACCCCAAAAATCTCTTGTGAGAGCAGAGCTAGGAGCTGGGATGTCCATGCATGGAGCCCCAGCAAAGGGCCCAGCTGTGGAATGCAGCCAGGGAGAGGGCCTCAGCCATGGGTTTGTGCTGAATGCAGGTGGAGATGTTTTTCAGGGTGATGAGGCAAGGACATCTTCTCAGACTCTTCAGTGTCCTGGTGGAATTTTGGGTGGAATCTTGAGGCCACAAAGAGATGGTGGAGTTTTCCTTCATTTGGAGATGAAGGGAGGAGGCTTTGAAGAGCCCTGTCCAGGAGCTGTGGCCTGAGTGAGGTGGACATTTTCCCCTGTCCAGACAAGGGAGTGTTTCAGGTGTTTCCCTGTTTGACAACAAGAACACTGCTCACAACAGGTTCTGATCCATGGTGCCCAAACTTCCTCAGCTGCATGAATCCCATTGCAGAACAGGAGCAGGAACAGGTTTTGTTTGGGTGCTCAATTGTGCCAAGGTCTCCTGTCACCTGAATCATCTTGTGCAAGCATGGGGTACAGGTGCAGAGGCTGACAGGCCAAGAGGGGCAGGAGAGCTACTTGATGGCCTTGAGCATGCTGAGGGGGAGCCCAGGGACACTGCCATGTGGATATCAGCATCAAAGCAAGAGTGACTGAGTGGGGAACTTTGCCCTCAGTGCTGGCCTGAATCCAAGTGTCCCAGGTGAGTTGTGGCACTGGGGCACACCCAGGAAACACTGCTGGGCCCCCCAGAGCCCAGGTGAGGCAGGGGAGCCTGCCCTGCCCCATGGCATGTGCCCGGGCAGTTGAGATGCTGGGGATCAGGGTGCACTTGAGCACAGCCTTTGGCAGCAGGGACACAGCTGCCAGTGCCAGGAGAGCATGCTGCTCCTCTCCTGGCCCAGCATGACGGAAAGGGGAGAGTGGTGCTGCCAGATGTAATGCACAGCCCCAGCTAAGCAGGGCATTCCTTTCTTGATCTTGACAATTGCTAGAGTGTGGAGCAGGGGTGCCCCAGTGGATGGGTCTGTGCAGTCCCTGGGGCAGCTGCAGACTGTCTCCCTGTCATTTTCTCCTGCCAGGCAGTGCGTCCAGCTCCTAAGCAGGAACATGCACTGATGCTCAGTGATTCCCTCCCTGCACAGCCAGTGCCCATCAGCTTTGGGCCAAGGCTGCCCAGCTGCCAACACCATGACACGGAGAGGTTCAACAGACAGAATCTGGCTTGGCTCTAAGGGCCTATTCTGCTCCAAACTTCCACTCTCCAGAATGTCCCTTTTGCCACAACAGCTTCTGTTCCTTCACTTACCAATCCTCCATGCTTCCACAAGTCTCACCAAGATATCATGATAGAGACGGTGGTGGTCATCTCTCTTCCTCCTGGCTGCAAGGACCTCTTTGTTGCTGAGGGAAAGGTGAGTGATTTCTGGAGATGGAGTCTGAAGCTGCACTCTGATGCAGGGCTGCTGCTGCCTGACTCCTGCTGCTTTAGGATGGCCAGGTGCTCAGCCCATTTCCCAGCAAGCTGAGTCTCTCAGGCTTTTCTTTCCTCACCTGAGGGATGCAAAGCTGAGAAGATGAGAAAGACTTGATCCAAGGGGTGACTGCCCTTCAACAGGAAAGCAGGGAGGAAGAGATCAAGTGCATCCCTGTGCCAGGCACCCATTGGCTTCCATCCTCTGGGCACAAGAAATGAGGCTCTGAGCTGCCTTGAATGCAGCCAGCACAGCTCCTGCACACTCTGGCTGCGCACAGCTGCTGACAGCTCCTGGGAAAGGGCATTTACAGTTCTTTCTGCTGGGCTTGAAGAATCCCCCTGTGCCAGTGAGGTGAGGAGGTTCAGCCCATCATCTTGACAGCAGAAGCCAGAGCAGAGAAGGGCAGTATTGTTTCTTACCTATAAAATTCTTTCTCTGGCCTGCCAAAGCTCTGCTCAGCAGGACAGACAGAGGCACACTGGCTGCCCTCGGGGTGGTGTTATCTTTTTATACTAAAAACTACATGTACATTATTTACCATAACTTCCCAATACCTATCTCCTATGTTAGACAGTGAGCTTCTACTCTAAACCAATCCAAAAGTGCCACCATCAGAGCAGAAGATGGAGGCCAAGAAAAGAAGGAGAAACACTGGACACACCCAGATTCCTCCATCTTGCCTCCTGAACCCCATTCTAAAAACCCCCAAAATCTATTTTTCACCCCATGACAGACTATTATTCTACTTAGATTTTCGTGGCTTGCAGACCCTCATATAAGGTAGGTAATTTTTTTTTCCCATGGGGGTCAAAATCGAAGTCACAGGTGTCTTGGGCTCTGTGCCAAGGTCTCTGAGCCCCCAGGCAGGGGCTTGAGCCCTCCAGGGCAGCCAGAGGAATTTCCTGGGTTCTGACACTTATCAGTAACTCTGTGGTGGGATTTGCATCCCTTGTCAATAACCCAAAGGAAAATAATTTAAATGATGCCTTCACTTAGGCCAGGGATCTTGCCTCGAGTCCCTGAAGGTCTAAAGTTGAGGTTCTCCCTGAAAATTCCTCAGTGCTGGCTGGAGATCTGTGGACCATAGATTCATTGAAGCTCTAGGCTCATCTTCTGGTTGGCTCTCTAATTTACTGTCCCAAAATCTCCAAAATGTTGGAACAAGACTCCTTAACAGTAATTTGGTTTAAAAAGGCATAATTTATTGAGGCCTGAGGTCACATGAAGGATACTCCTAACCATTCGTGCACACATGGTTTTACAAGTAAGCAATTGACATATTACAATTTACCCATTACCATAAAAGCCCAGATTCAGTCCTTGTTTTGTCTATTCCTACATTCTTGAGGTGGATGCCTTCTTGTTCTTCTCTTCCAACTGTTCTTGCTCAGAAAAGCAGTTTTTTGTGTGCCTTGTTTCTCTGTTCACAGGCCCAGTAAAAACTAAATTAATTCCTTTGCTATCACATAGCATGGAAGCCTCTCTCCAGCTTCCTTCCCTGAGTACTCCTGCTCCTGCAGAACCACCCTGATAATGGAGCTCTGTGTGTTGGACATGGTGGCCGTCACCTTGGCGTGGCCAACACTCACCTGGACGGGCTCCTGGCAGGTGTCCAGGGTGACGTGGCAGCACGCAGTGGCCCGGTTGGTGGTGAAGGACGTCCTCATGTGGGACATGCGGTTGTAGGTGTCCTCCAGGCTGCCCAGGTGAGCTTTGAGCAGGGACAGCTCCAGGCCCAGCTCCATGGGAAAGCGGTTGTAGTCCAGGGGGTTGGAGAAGATGGCCACGGTGAAGGTGGTGGCCTCATAGACCAGGACTCCACAACAGCCGCGGAACAGGGGGCTGGAGAACTGGCAGGTGTCAGAGGAGCCTGGGGGCACAGAAGGGCTGGGGGGGACGGAGCTGTGCCCGCTGTAGAAGTAGGTCCTGGGGAGGAGAAATGGGGGTGTGCCATCAGGGGAGGATGGTGAGACCACCGGGAGATGGTCATGGAGCAAGTGGTAGGTGGTGGAACCAGAAGGAGACAGTGTCACCACCACTGGGAGGTGCTGGGAGCACTGGGAGGTGCTGGGGGCACTGCTGGGAGGTGACAGGAACAGTGGGGGACAAGTAGGAGATGGACCAAGCCCTAGGAGATGCTCCCACTGTGGGATGATGACCCCACCCTGTGGTGGTGTTCACAGGGGTCTCAGGACGAGGGAAGAGATGAGAATGTTGCATTTATGTTTCAGAAGGCTGATTTATTATTTTATGATAAATATTATAGTAAAATAAAATAATAATTATTAATAAATAATATATTATAATTATTAATTATTAATTATTAGTAATTAAGTATTAATTATTAATATAAATATATATTAAAAGTTGCTAAAAGAATAGAAGAAAAGATTTCATCAGAAAGCTAGCAGAGAATAGAAAAGGATAGAATGATAATAAAATCTTGTGACTGACTAGAGAGTCTGAGACAGCTGGACTGTGATTAGCTATTAATTAAAAACAACTACATGAGACCAATCAAAGATGCACTTGTTGCATTCTACAGCAGCAAAGAATTATTGTTTACATTTTGTTTTTGAAGTCTCTCAGCTTCTCAAGAGAAAAAATCTTGATAAAAAGATTTTTCATAAAATATGTCTGCCACACACCCTGTCCTGGTTTGGAATGGGAGGAAAATTCAGGGAAGCGATGCAAAGCTTTTCTGTAACTGACGGGCTGCCGAACCACTGAGAGGCTGGGCACACCTCTGTGAAACACACACGTTAAAAACCAAAAACCCCAAAAACTCTCTCTTTCCTTTCCAATCAACAAAAAAAGCAGCAAACCCCAACCTCAACCCCCATCTCAACCAAGCCAAGCCAAACAGCGTCACCGTGACATTTTATGGAAAATCCCTTCACCAGGATTTCTTCTCCTGGGAAGCTGGGAAGCTTCAGCTTCTCCCTGTTTTGCTGCTTTGGAATGTGATTTGGAGAATTGTTTACCCAGCATGTGAATTGTTTGTAATTAATGACCAATCCCAGTCCAGCTGTGTCGGGACTCTGGTCAGTCACAGCAGTTTTTTTATTATTCATTCTTTTCCAGCCTTCTGATGTATCCTTTCTCTTTCTTTAGTGTAGTTTTAGTATATAATTTCTTTCAATATAACATTGAGGGAACCCAGGAAATTCCTCTGGCTTGAGCCCCTACCCAGGGTCTCAGAGACCCTGGCACAGAGCCCAAGACCCCTGTGCCTTTGATTTAGCTCTTGGAAAAAACAATTACCTACCTTTATAGGAGGAATTACAAGTCAAGAAAGTTTAAGTAGAATAATAGCTAGTTTGTCACGGGGTGAAAAATAGATTTTTGAGATTTTTAGAATGAGGGCTCTAAGTCCCAAGATAGAAGAATTTAAGCATGCCTTGTCCTTTTCCTTCTTCTTCCTAACCTCCATCTTTTAATTGATGTTGGCATTTTTAGATTGGTTTAGTAAAAAAAACTCACTGTCTAACATAAGTGATAGGCATTGAGAAATTATGGTAAATAGTGTACATGTAGTTTTTAGTTTAAAAAGATAACACTGCCCCAAGGACGGGCAGGGTGCCTCATCCTGACCTGCCAGACAGACCTCAGCGAGTCAAAAAATAATTTTATAGATAAAAACCAATAAACAACCTTAAGAACAAGAATAGAAGAGTTCTGACTCCTTCTTCAACTGCTGGGCTGGGAAAAGAGACTTTCTAATGCATCTCGGGGTCACCCTGACCAGTAAAGATTCTGAGATAATATAATATAATATCATAAAATAATAAATCAGCCTTCTGGGGACATGGAGTCAAATTCAAGAGTAATGTTAACCCTTCCAGTGCCTCAATCCTCCCCTCAAATAGGAAAAAAAGTCCAAAATACCAACATGTAAAAAAAGAACAGCATAAAGACATTAGTCGGTGTAGAAGAAGTTAAGTCCCAAATAGAAAAAAAAAAGAAATGCGTTTTTTTTTAGAGCTGAAATCCTCTTATAAGCTATAGAGAAAAGACTATTTTCATTATAACACATAAAACTATAAAGAGATAAAAGTGTTCAAACTGATAGCAAACAAAAGCCTCCATACTAAAATAAACAAATGTTAAAATAGCTGTAATCCCATAAAAAGTTTAAACAAAAAAAAAAAAGTAGTCCTATGCTTCAAAAAAAAAATAAAGAAGAAAATCTCTATTCCCAAAACTAAAAATAGTTTTAAAAATAGACAATAAAGAGAATTTTCACCTTTAAACAACTTATCTTCCAAACAATACCCCATAAACCAACATAACCCATCAACAAGCTACAAAAATGCTTATAACTATAAGAAAAACTTCATAATAGCAAAATTCCCCAAACAACTGCTGTTTGTAACAAATTAAGAACCCCAAGAAACCTGTTTCCTTTCCTCTTATAAAAAGGCTCCATAACCTTAAAAAAAAGACTTCTCTCCCTCAATAAACTAAAGAAAAACTATTTAAAAGTTGTAATCTAACTAAAAATCTTAAGTGTAATTCCTTTACATTATCAGTGAGAAAGAAAAAAGTTGTGAGAAGCAAAAGTGTTCTAAAAGGTTTGTTCTAATTCTTACTATTTTTTCCTTCTAATTACTATAAAAATAATTTTCTTTATACCCTCTTAAAGTTTTAAACCTGCTTTACCTTTCTCCTAATCCTATCTCACAACAAAAACTAAGTGTATCAGTAATCAGCCAACACCAAACCTACCACATTCTTTAGTACATCAGCCCAAAAAATTTCAAATTAAAAAATCTTAAATTAGCAAACCTAAACCACAACACAAAATTTGTGTTTCCACCCAATTTCAAACCAAAACCACCACACACCCTGCACTCCAGGGGTTCTCCTGCGCCTTCCCCTCACCTGGGGTTCTCCAGGGTGACATTCCGGGTGCTGTTGGATATCTGGATCTCCACGGTCCTCTCCAGGAAATTCCACATCTTGGCACGCGATTGGCTGCTCCAGGGGGACAGAATCTACTCCTCCAGTCTGGGGTTTCCTCAGCTCTGGGATCTTGACCTTGGAGACAGAATTTTCTCAGCTCTGGGGTCTCCTTGAATCCATAACCTTCTCACTGCAAGGTGTCCTCCTCAGGTGCAGAGTCTCTTTGTTCCAGAATCTTCTTCTTGGATCCAGGATATTTTCCTTATCTCTGGAGTCTCCTTGAATATGTAATCTTCTCACGCCAAGTTCTCCTCCTCAGGTCCAGAGTCTTCTTCTTGGATCCAGGATCTTTTCCTCAGCTCTGGGGTCTCCTTGGATTCAGAATCTTCTCAGCTCTGGAATCTCATTCCTGTCTCTGGGAATTTCTTGGATCCAGAATCTCTTTGGATCTGGAATCTCCTCAGATTCGGTGTCTCTTTGGATCCAGGGTCTCCTCAGCACTGAAATCTTCTCCTCAAGTCTGGGGTTTCCTTGGATTCAGAATCTTCTCAGCTCTGGAATCTTGTCCCTGTCTCTGGAAATTTCTTGGATGTGGGATCTTCTCAGATTTGGTGTTTCTTTGGACACAGGGTCTCCCCAGCACTGAAATCTTCTCCTCAGCTCTGGGGTTTGCTCAGTCCTGGGCTCTCCTCAGCACTCCTTGGATCCAGGGAGACTCTGGATCCAGAATCTCCACCCCAGCCCCCAAACTTCCCTGTGGTCTCCTCCTCTGAGCACCTTCTGGATCTCCACTGGTGTTGGGAATGTCCTGGGGCAGGGAAATCCCTTCCCTGGCTGGAAAAATCCTAAACTACAACTTCCTGGTGGTAAAATGGAACCAACTTCCCGGTGGTGAATCCGGGACAAAGTCCCCTAGGGCCTGGCACCTTTAGCTGGTGTAAGTGGTTTAACTGGCTAAATTGTCTAATTGATTTCTCTAATTTATGTAATTTAATCCAATCTATCTAACTCAGGTGGTTTAAATGTTTTAAATTATTTAAATGGTTCCACAATAAGTTTATAACTGGTTTAACTGGTTCATCTAATTGAACGAGTTTAATGGGTTTATCTAGTCAAACTGGCTTAATTGTCTCACTGCCTTAATTGGAATAAGTGGTGTAGCAGACCAGAGGAACAGATGATTGGCTCAAAGCAACATTGGGGGGGGGAGTGGTGGGTGATTTGAAAAAAAAAAACTCCTCAACTTGAAAAAAGTTGTAAAGCCAGTATGATTTATTTCATTGCTGGACATGCTCCCCAAGGACATGAGCACCCCCAAAAATTCCTGTGTCTACTTTATCCCTAATCTGTTGCATTTGCATTAAAAAAAAAATGCATATGTATTAAACTTATCAATTTTATGAGCCTGCACAAGTTTTTCAGTCACGTAGTTGTAATGTGGTGGTTATAACCCAGATTCAGTTTTTCTGTTGGCTTCAGTCTCAAGGTCAGCAGGGAGCCTCTTCTGATCTCTCTTCAGCATTCCTTTCTTGTCACATTCCTATTTTCTGAAAAATCCCTTCACCCAGGATTTTTCTCCTGGGAACCTGAGAAACCTCAGAGAAAAAGGAAAACACTAATTATCTGATTTGCTTCTCCTGTGTTTTGCTGCTTTGCAATGTGTTTGGAGATTGTTTATCCAACAGGTGATTGTTTCATTGTTTTAATGTGAATTTTGACTTATTGGCCAATCAGGGTCAGGCTGTGTCAGGGCTCTGGAAAGAGTCACGAGTTTTCATTATTAACTTTTTAGCCTTCTGTAACTATCCTTTCTGTATTCTTTAGTATAGTTTAGTGTGGTATTATTCTTTAATATAATATAGTGTTATAAAACCAATAAATTAGACTTCTGAGAACATGGAGGCAGATTCATCATTCCTTTCTTCGTCTGGGCACCCTGCCAATCAAATACAATATTTTCTGAGTAGCCTTGAGTCTCCTTTGTTCTCTTGCAGGCCTTTTGGTGAGCAGACAAGTTAAAAGACTAAAAAAAAAAATCAAAAATGGGTTTCTACCCCGAGTTAAATTTCCAATCCCTGTTTCATCCCCCCCCTTTTCTAGAAACAAGTAAATTATTTTACTTAGTACAAATTTCTATGATAATAGGTGTCCCTTAATGCTTTGCCATGTACATTTGATAATGAGGTCAACACTGCTATTTGCTGTAGTATTCTCCAATTCCAAATTAGCACTATAAAAGATAACCCTAAACTCACCCTAACTAATACCAATAAATTTGTAAGGCTGCCAACAACAGTCTCCTTGATTCCACAGTATTACAATGGACCCTTTGCTCCATGAGGTTCACTAGTGTAACATGGATGCCTTGATTCCATGAGGTTGTGTAGTGCCACAATGATCTCCCTGGTTCTGCGGCCCTGCTGCGGCTGCTGTGTAACAATGGACCTGTGGTACCATGAGGTTCCATAGTGTCACCATGGTCCCTGTGGATCCACAAGGCCTTACTGTGTCACACTGGACCCTTGGTTCCATGGGGTGCCTGGCCTCCCACAGCCTCTCACAAACCCTCATGGCCCCTCACAGTGCCCCATGGCCCCTCACAGCCCCTCACTGTGGATGCCATGGGACAGAGAGAGACAAACAGCAAGCGTTTCTCACAGCAGCTTGTGAGAATTTTTAGGGAGTTGTAAGGATGTGAGAACTTGTTAAGTATAAACAATCTGCAGGTGGTGTTCTTCTACTTCGTCTGTCTCTTCTTCTCCTCAAGGACAGTGTATAAAGAACGTGTTTTTGTTAACTAGCCAATCAAATAGAATACATCGTATCACTCTATAAAAATCGCATGGTTCTCTTGAATAAAACCTTCTTTTAGTCTTTCTGCAATACTGCCTCCTGCCTGTTCCTGTGTCATTCTCGGCGCAAGAGGGACACCTCACGGCCCCTCACGGCCCCTCACGGCCCCTCACGGCCCCTCACGGCTCAAGGCCTTTCACGGCCCCAGGCGCCCCCCCCTCAGCCGCCTCCGGCCCCGCTATTGGCGCCGCTCTTTGCTGCCCGCCAATGGCGACCAGAGGCTCCGGTGACGTCACCGGTCGCCGGGCAAAAGGAGGCCTGGGGCTGAGGCGCCCCGAGCTGGCCGGGAATGGGGTCCGGGGGTCCCCGGGCTCATGGAAACGGGGGATCCAGGGGCTGGGAGAGGAGGATACCCGGGAAAGGGGGTGCAGGCGGTGTCGGGGCAGGATAAGGGGTGCAGGGGATCCTGCAGCTGGGGAAGGAGATGCGGGGGTCCCAGTGCCCAGGAATGGGCATTCAAGGGGGTCCCCGGGGGGCTCCCCAAAGCCCCTCCCGGGGGGCAGCAGGAGCTGGCTCAGGAGCTCTGGGCAGAGAAAAGGGGGTGACCCCGGCCTGGGGGGGACATGGGGACTCACACACGCTCCCGGGGGGGACACGACCCCTGGGGACCCCCCCCTCACCTTGTCCCGCAGGGGAGGCCGAGCCCCAGCCCGGGCAGACGAAGCCCCCGAGCCCCGGCAGCATCTTGGGGGGGCGTCCGGGGCCGGGAGGGGCAGGATCCGGGAAACGGCGGCGGCTGCCGGGGGCCGCGGTTGCCTGGGAACCGCGAACGCGGCGGCGGCGTCTGTGACAGCGGCGCGGCCTCAGTGCCTGAGAACGCGGCCCTGGCTGGGTGTGCGCAGCCTGGGCTCGTGCAGGCGGCTGCACTGGGCGATTCGCCAAGGGAATTGTTCGCGGAGCATCGGTCTCCAAAGAGAATTCCTGCACCTGCAGAGCATTGGCCTCTGCAAAAGGTTCCTGAATTTCCTTTGAAGGTAAAGATTGACTCAAGTTGAACTTTTTGGTTTTGTCTCATCTGCACTCTGAGAGAGAATGCCAAAGGGCAATACAGGATGGGATAATGCCCGTCTTCTGGTGCAGCAGTTCAGTGGTATGCACTGTCACAGACATGTTTTATGAAAAGTCCTTTCCTTAGGAGTTTTCTCCTGAGAAGCTGAGAGGCCTCAGGAACAAACTGTAAACAATGGTTATCTGCTGCTGTGGAATGTAACGGGTGGATCTGTGATTGGTCTCATGTGGTTGTTTCTAATTAATGGCCAATCACAGTCCAGCTGTCTGGACATTCTCGGTCAGTCACAAGCCTTTGTTATTCATTCCTTTTCTATTCTTAGCTAGCCTTCTGATGAAATCCTTTCTTCTATTCTTTTAGTGTAGTTTTAATATAATATATATAATAAAATAATAAATCAAACCTTCTGAAATGTGGAGTCAGATCCTCGCCTCTTCCCTCATCCTAAGACCCCCTGTGAGCACCACCACAATTCACAGCTGAGTGGATGAACAATATATGCTCTACTGATTTGTTTTTTTTTTTGCACTGAAGAAATGCAACATTTTCCAAATGTACCAGTCTATACATTTTTCCTATAGTGATTGCTTAAACTGTTTAAAGGTGAATGAGTTCTGTCCAAGTTTCAGTGGGTTGTTATCATCTGGTTATTAAAACTATTAGGGAGAGGCCTCTGAATTGAGGTGCAAACGAGACCATATGCCAAAGTCAATAGTCTGGGTTTTATGTAACAGTAAATGTGAGAAGAGAGAGAGAGAGAGAGAGAGAGAAAAGGAATAGAAAAAGAAGGGGGGGGGGGGGGGGGGGGGGTGGGGTTGGGAAGAGTGGGGAGAAAGAGAGTGACAGAGACAGATTAAGTAGAAAATGTCACCATTCCATGCATCCCATTGGGGTACCATAAAATCCTCTTCTGGTCTTTTCTCTGGTAAAGTCTGGCAAAACGTAAGACCCCAATGGATTCATGCAGATTTGGGCAAGGTGGGACCTCCCAGGTACCACCCTGGGGTGGGGCAAGTTGGACTCTGTCTATTGCTACTTTCAAAAATATAAGGTCTTTAGCACCAGTACATCCTTGGAGTCTGCCATGAACTGGGTTCTGGATTTTCAGATCTGTTGTGTTACTTTGCACGCCCTGCAATCGTCTGGTGCAAGGCCTCAGGAATGGGTCTGGGGGCACTGTGGAGGTCTTTGATGGGAGGTTTGTGTGCAAACCTGGCCTCAGCAGATGAGTCTGTGGCTGTGACTTCCCCACCCTGAACCCAGACAGAGCTGATTTTCAGGACAGCTGCTGGGTTTGGCTTTGTTGTGGATAGGTTTTTCTCCTCAGCCTTCTTTACTTCTCCCCAGACCTGAGCTAACAGGACAATAGTGTCACCCTTGTCTTGTCTCAAGTTCCCTTAGGCAGTTAACTCACAGTGCCAAGTTCCAGTCAGGAGGCATTTTCAGGGAAGGGTGGCCTTGGGTGGTCTCAGCCTCTTTCTACAGCTTTGTCACAATGGGCAGAAAGTCCTTTATAGGGATATTTAAGCCATTAGCCATAACATTCCAGTCTCTCCCATGTCCTGTGAGGAACAGCTGAGAGAGCAGGGGTGCTTTAGCCTGAAGAAGAGGATGTCCACTCTAGGTATTTCTAAGTAATATCTAAGCTGCAGCTTTGTCTGTTCCAACTATTATTAATGTTCAGATTTTTAGCTCCAGGGTTCAGTATGATCCATCTTTGAATTGCACAAGGTAGCCATATAGCTCAAATAAAGTCCAACTAGAGGCCTAACAATACTAGCTACTTAGACCAAACAAGCGCTTAGCTACTGTCAAAACATAGGAAATTTTTAGCACCAGTATATCCCTTGATTCTGCCATGAACTGGGTTCTGGATTTTCAGAGTTCCATTGTTGCTTCTTCCAGCTTTGTTGAGGCATTGTCACTCATCTGGGAGATCCTGCCTTCAAATGGCTTCTGAATTCCAAAAAGAAGACCTCGACACCTCGTCTTTTGTCCAGGGAAAGACTGACCTCTTTCACTGTAAGTACCCACTGGGCTGTGTTAAGGCTGGCACTGCCCTGGTGTCCCTGCTCTCCCTGCCCCTGTTGTCCAGCAGCTCTGTGAAGCTGCAGAGCCCCTGCCCAGCCCTTTGTGCTGTGCTCCTGTTGCTGGGGGCTGTCCTGGTGCAGTAGGGAACACTGTGGGATGTTTCAGGGTCTGGCCTGGCTGTGCCAGCGGAGCCAAGTGAAACCAATGTACAGCTGAAGCCCTGAGCACGTGTTCTGTCCCTTTCCCTTTGCCACAGGAATTCCTTCTGTCAGGCTGGGCACTCACCTGTGCTGCTCTGACCAAGCTGCCCTTGGGCACCTGGGCATGTGGGGGGAAAGCTCAAACTCTGCCCAAAGCCTTGTGAGACAGGGCTGGTCCCAGCTGGGAGAGCTTCCAAAGCAGCTGTTCTCTCCCAGCTCCTGTGTGGGCACAGATCCAGCCCTGCAGGCACAGTGTACAGCAAAGCAAGTTATCTGCTGCAGCACGTCCAGAAGAAAATGTCTCAGCACCTTTGTTCTGCAGGATGGTGGAAATCTTCCTGTGCTGGGAATTCTCCCCTGATTTTGGTTTACCATGTGTTGATGGTATGTCTCCCAAAGGAGTTGCCTTCTCTTGGAAGCTCTGGATTGGTAGCAATGTTGAGGGCTGTGCGGTTCTTACCTGCTCACTGGAGTCAGGGCCACAAAGGTCCCTTGGTGTCTGGAGCTCACTTGACTGAAGATGCCCCACTGCTGAGGCTCTGTCAAGGAGATGCCTCTGTTTTCTTCTGTGGAGGGGTCTGTGAGCCCAGACAGAGAAAACAAATGCTAATGGACAGAGAGAACTAAAACTTGGACACATTCCTGTGCTCCTCACTCTTGGTACAACGTTCCTTTCTTTGTCTCTTGGACTCACCCAGCAGTGATATCTCCTTGCTGTGAGTTCTCACTGCTGTGCAGGGATGGAGTTCAGGGGAGTTCTGAGAGCTCCTCCCCACTCTCTGAAAAGGTCACTGCCTCAATCCAATGAAACTAAGGAGGAAACAAATGCCCAAAGAGCAGAAATCCCCAACCATGTCCCATCAAATCACGGAGAAGCCAATGGGACAGAGCCATGTGGTTGGAGTATGTGTATTGCACTCTGTATTATAAATTTGCTGATGCTAAGTATTTCAGCAAGTAACTTCCAGGGCTTCCAGGACTGTTCTAGACAATGTGATCACAAATTGTTCACCAGTGTCATTTGTTCAAGAAATGCCTTTCTGAACAAGCACAACTCTGAGGCTCTAGCTGGTTCATTTTTGCCTTTCAGCTGCTGCCCTCTAAGTTCCTGTGGGAGAAGTTTCTCAACATGAAGAAGAAGGCCAGCACTGGTTGGGAGTTTTCTGCCCAGAATTGGCCCATGTGTAGACCTGAGGGAGACTGGTCCAAAGGTAGCCTTTTCCTGCTCTTCTCCTTTCTGTTTGCTGTGAAGTTTGAAGAGGGTGTGTGCTTGTGACAGGCTTGCCTCCAGCAAAATCCCTCAGTGTCCAGGTCCTGTTGTCATTGCAAGCTGCTGGGAGTGGTGGGCTGGGAGTCCTGATCTGCACTAAGCCAACCCAGATAAAGCTCTGCTGAAGCTGCCTGAGTGTAGCTGCCATTGCTAAAACAATGGGGGGAAGGCTGGGGACACAAAGGCACAACATTGCCATGTGCCATTCTCCTGCTGAAGGAGCCACCTCTTGCTTTGGTGTGGTCACCATCAAATGCTCGGGGTCACAGGATTCCCCCCAGAGTGGCAGCGTTGGCCTTTGAAGGCCAAGGACCTGCAGGAATGACTTCAGATTTAACAAAACAAATTGCCTTAATGCTTTGGGCTGGAACAATGTGTTGGACCCTGATGGGGTGTTAGATTTTGCAGGCTGCCAGATGTACAGGGGACTGGCCCTGGGCAGAGGGGAATGGATGTGCTTTATCTGGATCAGTGCCTGCTTAGAGGTGTGTTTGAAGCTGCTTTTCTGGCAGGACTGGCTCAGTAGAAAGCACAGTCCAAACGGGGTAGGTGACCAAGGTGGGCTGTTGTTATGAATGAGGTCCCTATATGTCTAATTTAATAAACCAACATTAGAATTTAGCAGCAATTTTAATAAACCAACATTAGAATTTAGCAGCAATTTTAATTGAGCAGCAATTTCATATAAAATAAGGCAATCAAATATAATCAAGCAGATACAAAATAATTTGGCAGTGGTTTGGATAAAGCATAAGCAAAACCAGTCAGGATATGGGGGAGTTTTCTCACCCTGCCTCCCATACAAAAGATAAAAGAATCCAAACACTACTTATATATTGTGTGCTAATACATATTCATCAATAATTTTCTGTAAATCTCCTCCTATTTTCGATTCTTGAAATCTGTCACTTTACTGCACAGTGCATGCTCTGCTTGTTTCTGAGGGGTCTTTTGGTGGTCGCTTCCCATGAAGGCTTCTCCTCATCATCACTGTCCTTTGAACAGCCCCACAAGTTGCACATACACCCCAAGTCTTGTGTTATAGAAGCCAGCATTATATTCCAAAAATAAGCCTTATTATTTCATAGACACCTGGAATCATCCCAGTTTTGTCCACTTCAAGGCCGATTCTTTAATTATCCCAAGGCCTATTGCATTTTGGGATGCTACTTATCTCAGAGTACATCCTGCATCCTATTTTCTCATGAACATCTGAAAACATCTGTTTTGTGACACTAATTACATATCCTTTTCCTCTATTACTTTTTAACAAATATTTTCTAAAGTATCTAAAATACAGTTACAATTGCTAGCACGAGTCACATTCATTTATCACACTGTTGAGCAGGAAATTGGCAGCAAGAGCCATGTAACACACAGGTTAAGGATTGCCCAGACAAAGCAGGGCAGAGTTTTCTCCAAGCAATGTCTCTGCTCCAGAAGCATTTGCTGTTGTTGTGTCATTCAGACGTGCCTCTACATTGGTATCAATAATACAGCAATAATTACAAGATAGCAATAATTACAAAAGCACCCATTTAAAGCACATGGAAAACAGAGATACCAACTCTACTTTTACCCAAGTTGCTGAGAAAATAACTGAACCTTTTCCTCATTCAGCATTCACCTCATTTTCTTTTTTTTTTTCCTAAGTTCTGTGTTACTTTATTTTTGCCTTTACCTCTGTTAGAAACACACTAACTTTTAAATACAATTAAAGGGGACAAAACCATTGAAGCAAAAAGGAAAGTTTTTTGTAATGCTTCAGCTGAACTGGGTGTGTCTCCCTCCCCTGGAGATGAACAAACACAGCCTCTGAGAAAATGGCAATTTTTCTATCCCCTTTATGCCTGGCCAGGGCTGCCCCTGTCCCCTTTCCCCTTGGATGGGTACTTGGGAACTTCCATTCTCTCAGATCACCAGCTTTTCTGTGCCCTCCCCTCTCATCCTACTTCCTGTTGGTCAGGTCTTCAACCCCATCCTTCTGCCAGCTCACATCAACACCCAACAAACCAACCTGAACAAATCCAAACAGTCCAAACAAACACAACAACTTCCATTTTTTTGTTTAATAACCTTTTGGCTTCAGCAAAATATCACCTCATCTCTCACACCTCCTCTGGTACTGTTCTCTTCTTCCTGATGCCTAAGTTCTAGATCAGAACAGATATTTGCAGTTCTGTGGGCCTCAGTTTCCCTGTCTCAGAGTAAAGGACATCCCAAAAATCGTTTCCCATGGAGTTTGATGTAAATTTGTGGGTTTTTCTTACTCCACGAGTGCTCAGGCAGTGCCCCAGAGCTCTGTGACCACATGGGCACAGGGCTGTGTTTTAGGAAAGTGCTGCCTGGCGTTCTGGAGAAGGAAACTTGGAGAAATACATGCCAAAAGAGCAGCTTGGCTTGAGCCTGCTCTGTGTGGCCCAGCAGCTCTGGATCAGCTCAGAGCAGAGGTGGGTGAGCCACTGTTTGCCCAGTGTGGGCTGGGCAGACGTGCTCACCCAGAGCCTGTACTTCAGCGGGGATCAGTGTATGGGATCCTTCATGAACCTTCCTCCCAGCAGCTGAACCTCTCCCTGCTCTCTCTCTCCTCTCCAGCTGCCATCAGATCCCCCAAAGCAGAACTTGTTTCAGATTTCCCCACCAGAGGTGGTATTTCAGAACTTTGACACTCATGGTGTCTCTGAAATGGCTCTGTCTCTCACCAATGTGGGCAAGGTAAGTGCTGGGACGTGGAGCTTTCTTGGTTTCTCTGGGTCGGGATTGAAGGCACTTGAGATGGTAGTTCATGTTCAGACTCAGGTGTTTATTGTTTCTTATCAGTAAAGCAGTCTCACAACCATGAGTTCAGCAGCTTTTCATTAGCAAGGCACAAGATGGCTAACAATCTCTTGTTGCAAGGTCTTTTAAGTCTAAGCTGTCCAATTAAGAACTAGCACTTCTTTTCCCTTTTAAGCCAAGAACTGATCCCAAAGAGCCTGCAATGCAGACTTTTCTGTTCAATTACAAAATGCCACCCAAACATATCAAGAAGAAGGAAGAAGAAGCATGAAAAGAGAAACTCAGGATGACAGCCTGTGCTCTCCATGTTGCTTCCATCCACAACATACTAAAATCCCAAAACCTAAATTTCTCACCTAAGTGATACACCTACACTACTCTCTATAATCTATTGCACACTTTTGTGGATTCTAGTCTATCTTGAAGTCTAGGAGACTTCTCCATGAATGAGGGTCAAAGTCAGTGCTCCTCTGGGGGTCAGGGCACCCCAGGGCAGACAGAGAAATATTCCCAGTGCCCTGGGTTTCCACAGAGCTTTAACACTGTGCTGGAAGAGGAGAGAGGTGTAATTCCCAGAGTGTACAGCAAAGCAAGTTATCTGCTGCAGATAAAAGAAGAAAAATGAAAAAAAAAAGAAGAAAATGTCTCAGCACCTTTGTTCTGCAGGATGGGAAATCTTCCTGTGCTGGGAATTCTCCCCTGATTCTGGCCATGTGTTGATGGTATCAATCCCAAAGGAGTTGCCTTCTCTTGAAAGCTCTGGATTGGTAGGAATGTTGAGGGCTGTGCAGTTCTCACCTGCTCTCGTGCTTTGCCTTGAGTCTGTACCTCATCCTGTGTCTCCTTGGTTAATCTTGGCTCCTCTGCCTCTCTCAGCCTGCTTGGCTCCTTTTGTGCAGCAGCCAAAGCTCAGGAGCTGAGCCTTCTCCACTTTATGCTGGAATCATCACTTTTCATTCATGGCATTGGCACTGCAGGAGGTGTGTTCTGAAACAGCCCTGCAATCAGATGGATGGAGCAGAAGCAGTGAGAGGCCTTTAGGTGCCACTTCAGGCTCCTGCCACTTCATCCAGCTCTGCTCAGCTTTTCCAAAAGCAACACGGTGCTCTGCTTTCCCTTTGGAGAACCACAGCACATCCAAAGCCATGTGCTCCTGGAGGTTTCCACCTTCACTTGAAGAAATTGGGATTGTTTTGCAGTTTCCCAAGAGAATTGAGAGGGAACAAGTTGAAAAATGTCAGCAGTTGTGTTCCACTGTAAAGAGGAAAATGGAGACCATTTGAATTTCAGTCAGGGAAACCTTTTCTCAAATGAGGCTTGTGCCAAGAGTGGGCTGGTGGGAAGAGACAGGAGGGAGTCCAAATCATCTGCTTTAGACTTTTGGAGAGCATTTGGGTGCTTGGGGGTTGATATCTATGTGCTAGAAAATGCATGTGTGCTGTGTCTGTGAAGCCCAGAGGGCAGAACCTGGCCTGCTGGCTGCAGGCAGGAATGCCCAGCAGCCCAGCTCGCCTGCACAGGCAGCAAGAAGCCCTGGAGAGCCAAGATTGGCTTTAATACTGGAACCACACTGTCAGCCAGTGCTGGTCCTGTTTCTCCAGGCAGAAAATGCCTTTGAAGCCCATAGTGATAGGCACAGCCAGTGTGTGTTTCTGTCGCTTTTGGCAAGCTGAATGCTCTCGTGGTTTTATGATTCTTCCTTGCTGCTTTATTGCCCATTTAAAATCTCTTTGCCATCTCCTTGTTTTAGGGGTTGTCTTGCTGTGTTCCTTCTTTTGCTTTTCAGGTTTGCTTTTATTCCCTGGAAGGCCACAGTGTTTGGTCTCCTCTCTTGCTGCTCTGCCTGCCTGACTCTATCCCCAGAACATCCCTACCCAAACCTGATCTGCTAGAAGGGAATTTCTCCCTTCCCCAGGACAATGTGCTGGTTTGCTTTCAGGTAGCACATTCCCCTCTGGAACACAACTGCATGGCTGTGTGCAGGCAGAAGCCAGCAGGTTTTTTTTTGGCCTTGTTGAATATGGAGTTTAGCACCAGCCTGGGTATTTGTACAAATCCCAAACAGGACGGGGCTGCTGTGGAACGTGCCTTGAGCTGTTTTTTTTTTCAGCATCAGCTTCATTACATGGTTATGACAATGGGAATGGGAAGATGCCAGCAGCTCACATCTCAGGCAGCAGACAAAGAACTTCATGTTACAACTTACTTTTTTAAGTTTTGTGACCAATCACAGAAAGCAAAAAGCATATTGACAGTAGTTCCATCCAACCACTACAAGCACACATACCTTTGGTTAAAACAATGCTTGCTTCTGTTGAATACAATACCTGCTTGTAACCATTAAAACACAATGCACAGAGCTCCATTATTAAGCTTCAAACTTCCTAATATCTTGCTAGATAATTTTTTCTGTAGCTTAGGGAGTTATTCTAGACAAGCGTTAATCCACAGACCATTGTTCTATTTGTCCTTGCTTTTCTACAGTTTAAATACTTTTTCTGCTGACCTATCTCATGGCTGCTGCTTAGCTCTAATCACAGTTCTGCTGTCTCTGAGGCCTGCCTTTTGCAGCTTTCCCAAAACCCTCTGAGTTTGTGGATTCCCACAGAGATGACTTGGTTCAGGTGCTCTGTCTCCATCCTGCTGGTGCTGACCTGCTCAGCCCTTCCTTCCCACCAGGCACTGCCCAACTTCCCCTGGCCAAAATTCTGGACCCAGGCAGAAGGGATTTGAGTTCACCCATGTGAATGATGTTCCTGTGCCTGCACAACTGAAAGTGCTTTGGAAAAATGGTCAAGGAGGGATGTCAGCAGGGCACGGACAGTCTCCTCTCACCCTGTTTCCACAAGTGGCAAAATCATTGTTTCATTGTTGGGAAGGATGAAAGTTTGACAAGAAAGTCTCACAGATATGTATGCTTAGCAGAAAGATTTTTAAATGAATCTGATGAAGGAATAGAGTTGGAAGCAAGTTTTGATATAGAAGAAAAGAATTGCTGAGGCAGTATTACAGGATAACCAAGGAGGCAAAGGCTGTGTTAGTTAAAAGGGTTTTTATGACTTAGAACAAAGGATAAATCCACCTCAAACAACAAGAAGATGTTTTACCAAAGCAAAAAGATAGCACAGGCAAACAAGTCAGCAAAGTTGCAAGTAGAATAAATGTCTCAGAATTTTCCACTGCAAGAAAACTGAAAAACAACTTCTAGCTTTAACTGTAATGTATTAACTTTTAGTGATTGGAGAATTGTAACATGAATATGGTAATGATAGTAGTAGTTATGATAGGCTATAGATAATAGTTAAGGTATAGATTGGTTCTACTGTATGAAGATGCTCAGCAAAGAAAAGTATATAATGGATTGTAACCAAAACCAAAGGGTCTGCAGGCTTGCCTGCAGCTGGAGCTGACAGCTGTAGGCACAGGCTCTGTCACCCACGACCCTGGACTGCTGTAAGCTCTTGGATACAATAAACTGCATTTTGCTGCACCCCTCATTTTGGCTCTTACATTTCATGTTTTTTGCTGCAGGTTCCTCAGGTGGTGAAGGTCTCCATGGAGAGCTCCCCTTACTTCCAGCTCTCGTGCTCCAGCGATGTTTACTGTCTGGTGCCGCCGGGCGCCTCTGCCCCTGTGCGCGTCCGCTTCACCCCCAGCGAGAACAAGGTGGGACTGGAGGAGCCAAAGCACAGAATTATCTGCACAGCCACTGTTCTCCCTGCACTCTGGGTCCAGGCCATTCCATGCTGTGAGCTTGGCTCCAGTCCATGGGCAGGCAGCCTGCAGCCAGTCACCCCTTGGCACGTGCTGGCAGGCACTGCAGCCAGGCCCTCAGCCTCTCCCTTTGGTTGTGGAGGGCAGCAAGGCTGCTGTAGGGGCAGTGACCTCCCAGCCATCACCATGGCAGCCCTGTTCCCTGGGCCTGGCTCTCCCCTTTCCTCTGCCCCTGCTTTGGCTCTGCTGCATGAAGAGTTTTGTCATTAATATCTTGTCCCCAGGGTGCTGGGGCCAATGGCTTCCCAATCAGGCTCTGTTGTATTTAGCATATTTCAGGAGTCCTGTACCTTTTCATTGTTGCCTCGTGGGCGGCAGATCTTCGCAGCACAGACTCTGGGTCTTCCTCAGGCAGGGCTCCTCCAAGGCTCTCCCCAACTGGCCTGCCCACCCCTTTTATCCCAGTTACCTTGACTGGCTACAGCTGCTGCCCAATGAAGGACATCACAGCTGCAGCCCATCAAGAATAACTAGGACCTTCTGGGGCAAAAGGTATTCAAATACAGTACAGATATCATTTACATGGACTCAGGCCACTTACACAATACATATATTTTAAGGGCCTCCTATAAGGCTCCTGGGGCAGAAGTGGCTTTTCAGAGCCCAGCCAGGAATGAGCCCTGAGGCAGCAGCTCTGCAGTGGTGGCCACCAGGCTGGGCTGCCAAGGGAGGCTTCTGGCCATGGCCTGCAAGCAGCTGCTGCTGCCAAGGTGCCTTTGGTGCCTCAGGCTCTCCCTGGCACAGCTCCCAGCACGGCACTCTGCCCTTGTGCCTGAGCCCTTCCCTGAGCTGGGGCTGGCCTGGGGCTTTTCCTGCAGTGGGACCTGTCCTGCTCATGGCACAAAAAAGGCAGTTCATGCTGGATCAGGAGGCTCTGCCTGCAGTGGGCTCCAACAACTCCAGCAAGGCCCTGTTGACTTCAAAATTGCTTCCTAGAGCACTATATTCCAAGAAGTGTTATAGCACCTGTAGGGTAAATTCAGTAGTATTTACAGTAAATAACTTTTAAATAACTGGAGTAAATACCTTTTTTTCTTTTTAATTTACTCTGTGGTGTAAATAAACCATTTTATCTAATCATTATCAGAATCAATCTGACCTGTATTTATATAAATATATCTGGCATTCCAGTGTTAATCCTGTGGGACAAATTGTGTTAAATTTCAGTTTTACTTGTTCAATCTTTTCCACCTTTGACAACGTCTGCAGCTGGCATTGGATCTACTCACTCCCAGTCTCTTCGCTTAGAAAGATTTTTAAAAGTCATGGGGTGCTGCAGGGGTTTGAGGATCCATGGTGGCTGTTGGGTGTCATTTCTCCACCTCATGTCTCAGAAGGAGTTTCTCCAATAAAGAAATAAAGCTTTTGCCTGAAGCTCCCACTCTGTCCAATACAGGAACCCCTGTGAGTGTCTGGGACATCCCGGCTCTTTGGCAGCCTGGGGACTCCTAGAATGTCACCATGGACCCCCCGTGAGTGCCTGTGACAGATTGGTGCCTTTGCAGCCCAAGGTCCCCTGGGATGTCACCATGGAATGGTTGTGACTGCCTCTGACCACATGGCTCTTTACCGACCCCAGAAACCCATGGGAGGTCTCCATGGAGCCCCTGTCTCTGCCTGTGACATTCCAGCTCTGGAACAGCCTGGAGACTCTTGGAAAGTCCCCATGGAACCCCTCTGAGGGCCTGTGACAAATCTGATCCTTAGCAGGCAACCATCACCAGCCCTCTGTTGCTATGGTCAGTTTCCATGGCAACCATCACCAGCCTCCTGTTGCTGTGGTCCGTTTCCATGGCAACCATCCCCAACCCTCTGTTGCTATGGTCAGTCCCTTGGCAGCTCCATGGAGACCCCATGCCAGGGCTGGTTGCCATGGACACCAGCTCAGGCCTGCAGCCAGAGCCCGTTGCCATGGCAACCATTGCCCCCCCCCCCCCCCCTTCATCCCCAGGCTCGTGGGATCCCAGAACCACAGAACTGGCTGAGCTGGGAAGGACTCATCAGGATCCTCGACTCCAACTGCTGGCCCTGCACAGTACACCCCAACAATGCCAGCCTGGGCCTGGCAGCGCTGTCCAAACGCTGCTGGAACTCAGAGAGCCCTGGAGCTGGGACCCTTCCCTGGGGAGCCTGGGCATGGCCCCAGCAGCCTCTGGGCAAAAACCTTTTCCTGAGATCCAACCTGAGCCTGCCCCGACTCAGCTGCAGCTGTTCCCTCCACTCCTGTCCCTGAGCACCAGAGGGAAGAGGTTCCCACAGCCTCAGCCAGGGACCCACTCCCAAGGCTGTTGCCATGGCCACCAGGGCTGGGACCAGCTGGGATGTTTGGTTTCCACGGGCTGGGGTTCAGGAATGGGATTCTCCAATTTCCTGCTCCCGCTAAAACCGCGCGGCCCTCGCTGCCCTCCTGCCTCCCATGGAAAGCGCAAAAGGCAAAGATCCTGGGCTGGGGTAAGAAAAATTTATAGGGAACAGAAATGAGATAAGGAACAAAAGGAACAGAAACAATACTGATAAGAGAAGGGATAAATAAAGCTGTTTACAGAGAATACTACAACGCAACTCACTGGGTCTTCCCAGCCACAATTTCCCCTGCCTGGAAAGGACACCCTTCTCCTCAGAGACAGAGAGAGAGATTCCCTTTCCTGCCCCTGGCAATGACCTGAGGTGGGAGTGAATGTAATGACATGGCCATGGCCAGACCCTCATGTTCTTCAATCCCACATCAGGTCATTGGCAGGGGCAGAAATGGGACAGGTGTCTTCCCAGCATGGATCACAGGGAACATGGATCACCAGGGCTCTTCCCAATGTGGGTTCTCCCATGGGGATGAAGTTCGAGCGGTGCATGAAGCTGTTCCTGCAACTGGGGCATTTGCAGGGCTTCCCTTACTGGTGGCTCCATTGGTGTCTTGTCAAGTGAGAGATGCTGGTGAAGCTCTTCCCACACTGGGGACGCTCATAGGGCCTCTCCCCAGTGTGGATGCGCTGGTGGGTGATGAGGGTGGAGTTGTGCTCGAAGCCCTTCCCACAGTCAGGGCAACGGAAGGGCCTCTCATCTGTGTGAATCTGCTCGTGCAGGAGGAGATTGGAAACCTCTGAAACCTCTTTCCACAGTGGTGCACTCGTAGGGCCTCTCCCCAATGTGGATGTGCAGGTGGGTGATGAGGTGGGAGATTTGCTTGAAGCCCTTCCCGCAGTCAGGGCAGAGGAAGGGCCTCTCCTTGGTGTGAATTCGCTGGTGATGGAGGAGATGGGAGCTTCTCCAAAACCTCTTCTAACACTGGGGACACTCGTAGGGCCTCTCCCCAGTGTGGATGAGTTGGTGGATGACAAGGGCAGAGCTGCACTTGGAGCCCTTCCCACACTCCCCAGGCTTGTAGGGCCATTCCCCAGTGTGGATCATCTGGTGGCAGATCAGGGTGCTGCTCTGCCTGAAGCTCTTCCCACACTCCAAGCACTTGTGGGGCTTCTCCCCATCATGAAGCTGCTCCTGGGCCATCATGGGCCATGAGCTCTGGCTGAAGCTCTGTCCACCTTCCTGGCTCAGGGTAGGTCTTTCCTTCTCAGAGCACCCTGGGCTGGGTTTGCAGCCCCTCCTCCTGCAGGATGTCTAGGGATTTTCCTCCCCACTGGAATTCTGCACTGTGGAGTCACTCAAAACTGCCTCTTCCACCAGGTTCTGCCAAGGAGATTTGTCCTCCATGGTCTCCATCCTCAGCTTCTTCTCTGGGGGAGGAAGGACAAGGAGAGGATGGGATTTGCCTCCGTGGCAGAGGGAAGGGGAAGGAGATCCCCCCAGTGCATCCCTGGCAGGATTGCGTTGGCACTGGGGTTGTCCTGCAGACAGGGCCTGTGCTGGGCTGGGAGATGGAGCGGTAGAGAAGGGGAAAGAGACACTGACTTCCTCCTCACCCGCCTGGGGCTCCTGTGGCATGGCTCCTGGGGCATTTTCCTCTTCCTTGCAGCCTTCTCCTCCATCTGGCAAAGGTTTCAGGATGGGAAATCCTGTTTTAGGAAGAAAACAAGGGATGAGCACACTAAATTTTGTATGGCTTTGAAGTGAAACCTAGGGGAGATTCTAAGCCAGAATTACAAATTAATAAGAAAATTAAAATCAAGGCAATGATACAGAAACACTGCCTTAAAATGACAGTCAGGATATAACCTGACACCCTGCTAGTCAGGGTGGTGGCAGCAGTCCCATTAAATGGTGGCTGCAGTCCTGTTGGAATGATGAACACGATTCTGTCAAAGCAGTGATCCTGTAGAAGGGTCTGGTCTTCCTGTGAAGGTCCAGTGGTGGTTTGGTAGCACTTGTCCCCTGGGAATCCAGTAGGCAAGGTGCTAGTGGTGTTGCTGAGAGCCTCAGATTATATCCAGAGAGGAATGCTTGGATCCTCCCCCTGGGCAGAGCATCCCACAATGGGATGATGGAATTTTATCAGTCCTGCAGTGACACTCAATGGCCTATTCACAGCAGATATCTCCCCTGGAGGGTATTATGAGGGGTGATTCATGGAAGAGATAAAGAACACTGCCCCACCTGTTTATAGCAGTTGATGAAGATGGGGATTGAAAACCTGCATTTGGTTACATCTTACATTGCAACCTGAAACAGTGGGGTAATCCCTGCTCAGGGGGTGAACACCATCCCCCTTACCCAAACTGGCTCAGGTGTAAAACCCCCACTCTGGGAAGGCCATGCACACAGGGGACCATGTCACACTTGCCCTGCTCCAGGGGAGGTCTCTGTCCTTGTCACTGCCTTGCTGTCCCCCCCTTTTCTCTTTCTTTCCATCTTTTTCTTTGGATTTGGTCTTGTTAGCACCTTAATTTTGGCAGAGGCATCTCTCTAAAAATTTTCTTAACCAAATTGCGACATTATTTTGGCACAGTGTGTTCAGGGCACTGTTCTCTGACCCCAAGTGCCTTTGACAACAGCATGGTTCCCTCCTCTGAGGAGGTTCTGGTTCTCTCTGGAGGAACTCTTGGAAACTTGGATGCAGCTTCCTCTGAGCAACTTATGGGAGAACTGATGAAGAAAATGGCCCTTGTGGGTGGCCAGTGTAAAGAAAAGATTTTGTTGTCCTTCCTTGAAAAGTTTGTTAAAATCACTGGAGGAAAGGGAGCAAAGGATACCAGCGAGACTGACAAGGTTAATTCATTCCAAGGTGTCTGTGGAGCTGAAGCGGCACAAATTCTGAGCCCGGGGATGCGCGGGGCCCTGCTGCCGTTCTCCTCCACGCTGTGTTCTGTGCATGGGCAGAGAGGAACAAGGGCAGCTCAGGCTGCAAAGGTCCCTGTCCTGCTGCTCCAGCTGCACAGCACCATGAAGTTGAAGGTGGTGCTGAGCACGCTGAAGGAAGCAAGGACCCTGGGTTTTAGAAGAGCCAGCTTGACGATGCTCTAAAGCCAGCTGTGAGGGATTCCACAGCATGTATCTATGGAGGGCAGAGGAGCTTGCAATGCTGGAAGTGTTTCACAGAGAGCTTCCTGAAAGCACAGCAATGCTCCATCCCTACACAGGGACAGGAAGAGGGCAGAACCAGAGACCACCATGACTTAGCAGTGAGCTTTGGGTGTTCCTGAAAGCAAATCAAGCAGCAGCAGCAGCAGCAGGGAATGGCTGAGCCTCAGAGGTGAGACCGTCCCAGTGGCTGCAGCGCTGTCAGGCAGTGCCTGCAGGCTCGGTGTGGTTCCGGCAGCTCTGCTCTCCCCACAATGAAGAATGGCAGCCCCTGCCTCAGAGCCAGTCAGAAACCCAACCAAGTGAGACCAGAGGGAGGAGACCCTTCCCACCTCTCTTGGGCAGGGCTGCAAAACAGCCGCTGCGTCTTCCTGCCCCTCTGTTTGGGGTGTGCTGAGCCCAGAGCTGGCCAGCTTGTGTCCTGCTGTCCCAGGTGCGTTCTGGGCGGGCAGGAGAAGGGCTGCGTGCATAGTGGAACGTCCTGGAAGGGGCTCACCAGAGCCTCCTGCGGGAACAGGCCACGGGGCACGGAGGTTCTGGGACATCATACCATAACCAATATGATCTAGTGAAGCCAAATTTATTATCCTTTCAAAGACTCTGTTTAGAATAAGTTTCTGCTATCCGCGTGTCTCAAGCTAATACATGATTGGTTAATCCTAGCTGTTCATGCGTCTAAAATAGAATGCTGATTGGATCATCTAATTTTTCACGCGTCTTGCTGTGGTTGTCCGGACCACTCATGGCTCACTTTCCAAGCTTGCTGACAAACTTGCTGAGTCCTGGTGACTCTTCTTCTTGTAGCTTTTTCAAGGATATAGCGACCCCATTTCTGAATATGTCCATAATTCATTCTTTGTGAACATGTTCATTGTCCATTATTACAAGCAGGCTGGATTGTGCATCAGCTGAATATGGCCCTTGTCTTGCAAAAACTCCTCCATTCTGTCTCTGAGCCAGCATTCGAGCCGGTTAAACAAAATCCTCCCTCTCACACTGTAAAGAATGTGGAATTAGAGTTGGAATGTGACCCAGAAATAGAAGCAGCTCAGAAACTAAAGTAGAAAAAAGTTATTCCAGAAGCTATTGTAGAAGGCACTTTTCTCTCCAATGATGTAGAAGCTCTTCCTGTAGTAACTAATGCTGCAAGCAGAGTTTGAGAACCTTTCGAGTGGAAGATTTTAGAAAAATTGAGAGCTGCAATTTCACAATTTGGTTGAAAATCCCTACTTGCACAGTCACTTCTGCAGTATATTTTTCCATCTAACACACTAATTCCAGCTGATGTGCATACCCGAATAAGACTTAGAATGCCACCCCATCAGTAGGTGATGTTTCATAAAAGCTGGGAGGAAAAGTGTGCTCAGGAAACATCTAGAGTGCAGGGTGATCCTCTGTATGGTTTAACAGCACAACAGTTACTTGGCCAAGGGCCCTGGGCTACTGCCACTGCCCAGGCTAGGAGCATTGATCAAGTCTTACAAATGAGCCAACAACTAGCATATAATGCCATCCTTGCACTTCCAGATGGGTTACACACTAAGTCTTTTACACAAATTTGCCAAAGAAAGAAGGAAGACTTTGATAAATTTTTAGACAAATTGCATGAAGCTATCTATAATCATTCTGATTTAAATTCAGACACAAAGATACAATTGTATGGACTTTGGGATCATTACTCCATTCCAAATGGCTTTCCCTTCAGTCACAAGAGCCTTCCATCTCTTCCAAAAATTGCCTGCTGAAAGTCTTCTGCTCCCCTCCAAATCAGTTCACTACTCCAGCAAAACCCTTGAAGCACGGGACAGACGACTCTTCAACTAATTATAGTAGAAAAGAAGCATCTTTATTGCAGCCCTGGTCACAGGTGAACTAGTTTCCAAAGACACGTGCAAGGAGTTGCAGACTCCTGTTCTCTATTTCTACAGAAAAAGTTTTACATTAGGTTCCTAAGGACCCATAATACATAAATATTACCTGCCTGCTTCGTATTTTTATCAGCTGAATATCTATTACAGCTGCACAATTGTACTGCCTTAACTGGGTCGGCGGGATTTCGAAATGAGGGAGTGGTTGTATGGGAGGAAGAAAGCCATCTTCCTCGTGGTGAAGCCTTCTTCCATGGCCAGTTGGCAAGACCTTTTGACCTGCTGGTCATGGTGCAAGCCTCTCCTAACTGTTCAATTATTCTTAAGGCAAGATATTTCTATGGTCTCTGCTTCTTCACAATTGCTTCCTCTATCCCTGTCACTCCTAGCTTTATGTTCCTAATATATTTGGTACTCTTTAACTAAGGTACATGATTTCTGCTAGCTGTATTACTAACTTAGCTTCTTACCTCATTTTAAAATCTTAACTAAAATATGCAATCTTCTACTATCCCAATTCTATTCCCAGCTGGCCCCTCGACTCATCTGCACTTTTCAATTACCCTAATTACATTTTCAGCTAACCCCTTGGCACATCCCCGACTCCCTCTCTCCCAGCAGCTCAGAGCTGCATTGCACAGCGCTTGTTGTGCGCCAGAGAGCACAAAGCAGGCTGGCCTGGTGGGCCTGAATATTTCTGCCAAACACTCTGCATCTCACACCTTTGCTCTGGCTCAGTGCAGAACTGCAGGATTGCAGGCGCTTCCTCCCATGGCTGCGTGAGGCGCTGGCTCCTGCAGATGTGCCCTGCCAAGCTGTCCCTGCCCCACGCTGGCCTGGCTTCCCCTGGCAGAAGTGCTGGGCCTGAAGGAGGCTGCCCTGTGCTCCAGCCTGCCGAGCAGCCCGGCTCCCTGCCCCGGTGCCCAGAGTGCTGCACACACTGCTGACCTTTGCCAGGAGTTGCAGGGCAGCCGGCAGAAGAGGAGGAATCCTCAGCCAGCCCAGCGGCCCTTGGCTGCCCTTGGCCTTTCTCTGCTCCTGGGCACGCTGCAGACGGCCAATGCCTCCAGGCTGGGCTGTGCCCAGCACGGCTGCGCTTCCCCTTGGGAGCAGCCAGTTGCCACCTGGGCCCTGAGAGCGGAGGATTCGCCCGCTCCCAGCAAGAGGCACCCAGGGCCCGGCTGCTGCCTCTTGCAGCTCCAAGGGCCTCCTTCCGGCCGGCCTCTGATGGGGCTCAGGCTGCTCCGGCCTCTGCCGGGGCTCTGCTGGGGCTCCACCCCGGCCAAGGCCGGGCCCGCTCTCACCTCACAGGCGCTGACAGCTCTGCGCCACAGGAGACCTTCCCGAGCACCCTCTCTGATCTTTCTGCTTTCTCACTTGAGCAAGGCTCTCCTCCAGCCAAAGACATTGCACCTAGGGATACAGATCCAAGTGGCAGGAACCCCAATGCTCTCCAGTCACAGCTGAAGGCCTGCATCTGCACAAGATGTTTGGGCTGCCTCATTCTTCCTTTGGTTTTGCCTTCAAATGCCAATGCCCTATCTGCCTCAAATAGAAGTACCAAAGCTGGCCAAAACCAGACCAGTGGGCCATATTCCAAAGGCAGTGTGGTCTGGAGAGGATGAATGAAGAAGATCCTTCCCCACTTTCACACCATGCCAAAGACACCGTGTCACTTTCCAACTTTAAGAAACAACAGACAATTCAGAAGGAATTCTTGAGCTTATTTGCAGAGTGAGAAGGAAGGGAATCTTCAAGGTGAGTTGTAGTTTCAGAAACTTTATTAATTTCCAATCCTACCCTGCAGTCCTATTAGACAAACCTACTCTAACCCTAACCCTAACCATAACCTAATCCTAATCCTAATCCTAATCCTAATCCTAATCCTAATCCTAATCCTAATCCCAATCCTAACCCCAATCCTTATCCTAATCCTAACCTACAATCCTACTCTAAACTGGTTGAGGAATAAATGTTCCTGATGTGATTGTCACATTCTTGTCTACTTCCTCTTCTTCAGTGAAACAATCAGTGGCACCAGGCTGGACGCAGGCTCAGCAGATGTTACAAATGGATGCTGCCCAAAGAAAAAAAAACAAATCAACAAAAACAATGAACCATGACTTTCCAAGCTCAGTGCTTCACAGGATTCCTCTGGCTCCTAGAAGGATGCAGGAAGAGGACCAATGGGACCATCTACACCTCCATCTTTATGTGCAGGAGTTTGCCACCACAGGCAAACCTGGCCCAGAATCCCAGTCATCCATTTCTCCAGGTGTCTTCATCTTGCTGAGATTTTTGCCCTGCCAGTGCTCTAGAAATGGTGCTTTCTGTCCTTGGAGTTTCTTCTTTTCAGGAAACTCCAAAGCCTCACATTGGTCCCTCTCTTTGAAAGACAGGCACTGTGCTGATTCCCACAGGGAGACAGAGCAGTGTCTACCTTTCCCTGCCCCTCGTGTGCTGGATGGCACCTTCCTTCCCAGCAGGGCCAGCCCAGTGGCACTGGGCCCTGCAGTTCCCTCTCTGCCACACAAGCTGGCAGTAACCCTGGCACAGCTCCCATCTGCTTGAGCGTGCCAGGCAGCAGATGGGGCTGGGACAAGTCCCTCCCAGCTGTCCCTGTTTGTGTGGCAGAAACCTCTAAGGGAGGGCTGGGGGGCACAAACCAGGGCCCCTCCGAGGCTCACAGTGAGCCCCCCACAGCCCCTCCTGCCCACAGCCAAATCTCTGACTGCTCAGCTGGGACTGGCTTCCTTGGGTTCCTCCACCACCATTTCATGTCTCTGTACCCTGCTTTGCTCTGCTTCAATTCTTTTGCCGTTAGATAAAACGGAACATTCCACCAAATTACAAAAGAGGGTGACAGAAACAGTCAGAGGACAGAGCACCTCTCCTCTCAGGAAATGCGGAGAGAGGTGGAGTTATTCAGTTTTGTGAAGAACAGGCCCCAAAGAGACTTGAATGCCACTCTCCAAGACTTCAGAGTGGCTTTGAAGAAAGTGGGGGACATCTTTTTTAACAGGGCAAGATAAAATAGGATATGGACAAATATTTTTTAACACAGAGGGGATCTAATCAGAGTAGGTCTAAGGAAGAACTTGTTTACTCGGAGCATGGTGCAACCCTGGCACAGGTTGCCCCAAGAGCTTGTAGGTGCCCCATCCCTGCAACCATTCTGGCTCCGGTGGCAAAGGGCTCTGAGCAACCTGATCTCTTGAAAGATGTCCCTGCTCATTGCAGGACACTTGCACCACAGGACCCTTACAGGGCCCTGCCAGCCCAGCCCAGTCTAGGATTCCTCACCGTTTTCATTTGAAGAGCAGCAAGAGTGGAGGTGAGGAGGAAGGGGGCTCATCTGATGCCTTGGACTTGAGTGGAGGAGGAGCCCACCCCTCAGGCCCTGTTTCACCCGCAGCCCCTTCCCATTTTACCTGCAGGAGTTCCTTGGCAGACCAGTGCCGTGCCTCATCTCTCTGCAGGCAGCATCTCAGGAAGTCACGCAGGCAAGATGAAAAGAGGTTGGGCTGCTGCAGCTTTTGTCTTCCTCCTGTGGCTATCAGGAGCTGAGGCTGGGGAGAAAGGAGACACCAGGCTCCACCTGCTTATTTCCCATCTGTCACTGCTCTCCCAGATCCCATTGATTAAGCTCCACTCTGCAGTGGCAGTTTCTGCCCTGGCAGAGACCCAGAGATGACTTTCCTTTACCAACCAAAAACCCAACACCCGATGCAGCCACAGCTTTTCCAACATCCCACAGATCTTGCCTTGGCAGCTGATTTCATTGACTGACCTAGTTAGTGGGAGCTACATCACCACAAGCACATTTCCTTCCCTGAGGATTCATACCAGCTTGAGAGGCTTTTGGGAAGAAGGACTTTGTTATACTAACTCTACTGTATCCAAGGATTAGTACATGAAAAGTATCTCTGCAGTGCTTCTTGGTCCCTTAAGCACAGCTGCCATAAAACAAAACTAACCAAGCTTTTTGCTTTGTTCTTGAAAACAATGGGAACTGGAAGCACGGAAAGGAAATCCACCAGGTATTCCTCAGGTAAGGAAACAAACACTTGGAATCTCATCTTCAACACAGACACATTAAGATGCATGCACAAATGTACTGGGATGAAAATGCCTGCTTGGACACACAGGAGCTACCTGCAGCTCTGTCTCTCAGCCATCAGCTGGGATTGGATCTCTCCGAGAGCACCTGAGGGACAGCAGAGCACCTTGCAAGTTGCAGGTCCCTGACAGCCCCACAGGGCTCCTGTGCCATCAACATCCGCTCTGCTCCAGCCTGAAACAGGGCCCAGCATGGTGCTGGGATCATCAGAGAACTGAGGTGTGTGCTGGAATTCAATGCTCTCCCCATCCCGCAGCAGCCCTGCATTTCCCTCCTGTAGCCTTGGTCTCCAGCACAGCCATGGAGGCTCTTTGGGCTCCGGACTGTTGCTGCAGCCCCCAAGGGCAGCTGAGCTCTGCCTTTGGCCCAGTCAGGCCTGGCCAGTGCAGGCCATGCTCAGCAATTGCTTGTGTGTGCCTGGCCTTGCTGTCAGCCCTGGCAGCGGCTGTGGGGCCCCTTTGTGGCCCTGTGCTGGCCCAGCCATGGTGGCCCAGCCCCTGTGCAGGCCCAGCCCAGGCCAGAAGCATTGTGGCTGAGAACGGCCCCTGTGCTGTGGTGCCCACAGCAGCCTTGGGGCTGTGCCCTATGGCCTCCCTGCTGGGCAGCCTCTGCCAGCTCCTGCAGAGCCCCTGGCACCTGTGGGGCTGCACAGACAGCCCTGCCTTGGGCTCTGCCAGCCTCTGGGCCAGCAGAGAGGCTGGCCAGGGCTGGCCATGGCTGGGAACAGGCCCTGAGCCCTGCAGGAGGATGGAGCTGGGCCACAGCCAAACTCATGGCTGGGAACAGGCCCTGAGCCCTGCAGGAGGATGGAGCTGGGCCACAGCCAAACTCAGCCCAGGACAAAGCTGGGCTCAGCAGCCAGGGTTGCCAAGGGCTGGGCACAGAGGCTGGTGCTGACAAATGTCCTGGGCCCCCTCCCTGCTCTGTCCATGCCACCAAGGGCGCAGAGCAGCCTCCTCTCTGGGGCACTTGCCTGTTTGCAATGCCTTGCACAGGCGCTGGCCCTGCCCCACAAGGCCTGGCCTGAGTCCTGCCCCTGCACGCCCAGCCAGGCTGAGATGGACACTGATGATGGTTTCTGGGCCAGGCTCTCGGAGCCCAGCCCAACTCCCTGCAAGCTCTGCCAGCTGCCCTGAGCTCTGGGCAGCACCAAGGACCTCTCCCCAGCCCAGCCCAGCTGGCTCTGGCCCCACAGCTCTGCTCAGGCCAGGCTGCTCTGGGCACTGCCTCACAGCCTCAGCCCCTGGCAAGGGCACAGCAGCAGCTGCAGCTGCCACAGGACTCAGCCCCAGCCATGGGGAAAGGTGCTGGGCCAAGGCCAAAGGAGGCTCCCTGGCTGCCCTGCTCCCCTCTGGCTGAGGTGCTGAGAGCTCTGCAGCCCCTGCTGCCATCCCATCTGCCCAGGGCAGCACAAGAGCCTCAGCCTTGGGGCCCTCAAGAGCTGCTCCTGCTCCAGGCCCAGGGGCAGCCACAAAGCTGTGTCCATTTCTGTTCATTGCTGCTCTCATGGGGATGGATCCTCAGCCACTTGGAGGGTGCTGATGAATTTTCCCACTCCAGGAGCCTCTTCTTTCTGGAGCTCTTCAGTTCAGGAATTAAGTGAGAAAAGCTCATAAGCGTTTGTTCAAAACACCCAAAACTAGAAAAGCCCATGGGAATAATATAAGTTTTCAATTCTTCTGTGGTTAATTAGACAGATTTCAGAAGTCTATTCAAAGTGAATATACCATATTGAAAACAATGCAGAGAGAACTGGTTTGTCCTGTTTTCTTTTCTTCTTTAAAGATTGATATCAGCAATCCCCAGCTGATATTGATCTCCAGCATCTCCTAATGCAGTTTGAACGGATATGAAAATTAAGACCCTTCATGGCTGACAATCAATCACACTTTGTTCCTACCCCCACCCCACCATTTCCCTCATCAAACCCCTGGCACTCAGAGCAGCTGAGGAATGGAGTCACATCCAGGGGTGTCCCCAGGGCTCAGGATTGGGGCCAGGTTAGTGAAATCTCTTTATTGCTGATCTGGATGAGGCCATCGAAGGCACCCTCAGTCAGTTCCCAGGTGAGCCCAAGCTGGGTGGGAGTGTGGCTGTGCTGGAGGGCAGGAAGCTCTGCAGAGGGATCTGGCCAGGCTGGAGCCATCCACGGGCCCAGGACAATGGGATGAGGTTCACCAAGGCCAAGGGCCGGGCCCTGCCCTGGGCTCACAACCACTCCAAATCCCTGGCTGTGCCCTGCCCCTGATCCCCACAGCCTGTCCTGGTTCCTTCATCCCTGCATTGCCAGGAACATTCTGGGACAAGGGAGCTCTGCTCTGGGGATGGAGGGAGGTCCAAGTGCCACCACTGGAGTGGGAACCACAACTCATCAGGTTTGTGTCCTTTGTGGGTCAGGAACTGGTGAGACTCAGAGGCACAGAAAGTTTCTCTTCATGGCCAAAAGACCATAGATGGACAGGATACAATTTAATAACAATCACGCTCTTCCCTGGGCTATGTGCAATGTCCCAGCAGTGTCTGATGAGTGCACCATCCACAGGTGGTTTCCATACTAAAATTAATTTTAGACAAATGTGGTAATAGATATAAACACAATTAAGTTCTTGTATCAGGATACTCCTCCTGGAGTGGGGGCAAAACAGCTCCAACAATTCCTGATTTGCAAAGCTGTCAGTGGTGGATGGAGAAGGGAGGTCAGGCTGCTCTTGGTGTTGAGGAAATGCTGAAAGCAGCCTGACTCATTGCATCTCCTCCTGCCCTGGCTGATCTCCCTCTTTCCCCTCCTACCCATTGGCTTTTGTCTCCCACCAGGCCCCCTCTGAAGAGCCTGGCTCTGTGTTCTCCATCCCCTCCTTGCTGGCACTGCCAGGCTGGGATGAGGAGCCCCTCAGCCTTCCCTGCTCCAGGCTGGACAAGCCCAGCTCCCTCAGCCTCTGCTCACAGCCCAAGGGCTCCAGCCCCACCTTGGAGGCCCTTCCCAGACCCTGCTCCAGCTGCCAGACATCTTTCCTGCCCTGGGGAACCCAACCCAGGCCACAGTGACCTGGATAATCCATGTCCTTGGTGTCCTGGTCACACAGCCCTGGCCCCTTGTCCCCTGTCAGGCTCTGGGGTGGATCCTGTGGAACATCCTTTGCTGGAGGCTGTGGCTCCAGGTGGGCCGGGGGGATCGCGGGGGACAGGGACCCTGCTGGGCATGGACAGCATTGGACGTGTTGGGAGAAACTGTGAGGGGGAGCTGGGGCAGAGTGACCAACCCAGTGACCTGACACAGCCCTGCTGGGATGTCACACAGCCCCTCTGGGATGTCACAGCCTGCTCTGTGATGTCACAGACCATTCTCTAATGTCACAGAGTTGCTCTCTGATGTCACACCAGAGTATGTGATGTCAGAGTCTGCACTGTGATGTCAGACCTCTGCCCTGTGATGTCACAGTTGGCTCTGTGATGTCACAGAGACAGTCAATGATGCCACAGCTGCTCGATGACCTCACATAACCCACTCTGTGATGTCATAGCCCACTCTGTGACTTCATGTTACCAGATGATAAATTGTCTGCACCAGGTGAGCTGACACCTGCAGCTTGTTCTCCACAACCCCAGGCCTATGGAAACCACACAATGCCCATTGTGTGAGAAGGGGAACTGGAAGTTCAGCAGCCTCAGTGTCCTGCCAGCTCAGCCAGGCCCATGGGAACATTGGGGTCCACGAGCACCAGGGACCACCAGAGAGACCCCCAGGACAGAAGAACACATGGGCTAAGGGGAGGGGAAATCTGTTAATGATTTTGGGGAAATGATTATCACATGTGTGAAAAAGAATAGAAAATCACCAAGTTTGCAGGTGACACCAAGCTGGGGGTGAGTGTGGATCTGCTGGAGGATAAGAGGGCTCTGCACAGGGCCCTGGACAGGCTGGATCCAGGGCCCAAATCCAACAAGGTGAGGTTTAACAAGTCCAAGTGCCGGGTCCTGCACTTTGGCCACAACAACCCCTGCAGCGCTACAGGCTGGGCACAGAGGGGCTGGACAGCAGCCAGGCAGAAAGGGACCTGCAGGGACTGGTGGACAGCAGGCTGGACATGAGCCAGCAGTGTGCCCAGGTGGCCAAGAAGGCCAATGGCTCCTGGCCTGGATCAGGAATGTTGTGGCCAGCAGGAGCAGGGCAGGGATTGTTCCCCTGTGCTCAGCACTGCTTGGGCAGCACCTTGAGTGCTGTTTCCAGTTCTGGGTCCCCCAATTTAGGGAGGACATGGAGGGGCTGGAGCATGTCCAGAGAAGGGCAACAAGGCTGGGGAGGGGTCTGGAGCACAAAAGCTTTGAGGAGCAGCTGAGGGAGCTGGGGTTGTTTATCCTGGAGAAGAGGAGGCTCAGGGGAGTCAAGGTGGTGTCAGGACACAGGGTGGACTTGATCTCCAAGGTCTTTTCCACCCTTGCTGATTCTGTGATTCTCTGAAAGAATCCTTGGAGCAGTTGCAGGATGAGCCCTGGGCTTCCTCTTCAGCAGCTCCAGCAGCCCAGGTCTCTCAGCTTCTCATGCCAGCCCCAAAGCCCATCCTGTCAGTCCTGCAGAGCCTCTGCAGCTCCTCCTCACTGCCCACAACAGGGAGCCCCAGAGCCAGACACAGCAGCCCAGATGTGCCCCCCTGGCATGGGGTGCCTCTGGCAAGGGAGCAGCACCAGGCACTGCAGGAGCCTGCAGACAATTCCTGCAGCACTTGTAGGATGATCCTGCTGCCCAAGGGACGTTCCCATGGTGCCAAGTCAGGAGCTGCAATAGGGAGTGGGGCCAGAGAGAGAAGGGCAAACAGGGATGGTCTGTGTGCAGGGCAGGGAACAGGGGTGGGCAATGGGACGAAATTTGTATCAGGAAGAGGAAAGAAAGCAAAGGTGAAGCAAAGAAAATGCTGAGGGCAGTTTGGGGGTGGCTGCCAGGCAGCCCTGGCTCTGAGCAACAGCATCTGCAGTGGCACAGGAAACTCCCAGCTGATGGGAACAAACTTTCTGGCTGAGTGCAGAGGCCAGGACAAAGCTGGGTGGTTTCCCTGGTGTCCCCCAGCCCTTGCTGGCCCCAGGGGCTGATGGCATTGTGCTCCCTCAGGTTCATGTCCCCACAGGAACAGCATGGGGATGCTCCCCCTGCTCTGTGCAATGCAAACAGGGGCTCCTGAGCCAGTGCTGCCGTGTCTGTGCCTGCAAGGATGGGGCACCTGTGTGAGCTGGGGAAGAGGCCAGGGCTGCAGAGGGGGGATGTTGTTGGCAGCTCCATGAGGACGCTCTGGGACGCTGCCCTGGGCTGTGCAGTGCACTGGGGATGGATCAGCCCCTGCTCTGCTGCTTCTTCCCGTCTGCCCCATGGCCCTTGCAGAGCACCAGCTGTTGCTGTCATCAGCTGCCATGACAACCCTGAGGACAAAGCGGTGCCAGGGCTGTTCCAGGTACAATTGCAGTGACACTCATTGGTGTCACCAGGTGCCATGGCAACGGCCACGGGGACCCCTTCCTTGGTTTGGTGCCATGGCAACCAATGCCCAGACCCGTTGTGCTGGTTGGTGGCCATGGAAAGCTGCCCTGGGCCCCTTGCTCAGGGCTGGTGTCAGTGCCCAGAGCCAGAGGGGATCCCTTGCTGGGGGCTGTGCCATGGCCACCTGCCCTGTGCCGCGCTGGCCGCTCGGGCACCAGGAACCAGCAGCCACCGGCACTGCCAGGGCCAAAGGCCAGGTCAGCCAGACAGAAAGGGGCAGGGCTGGGCACTGTTTCCATGGCAACCGGCACTGGAGGGGACACCTGGGTCACCTGGCCTGGCAGTTGCCATGGAAACCCCTGGCAGGGACTGAGGGCACAGCCCCTGGCACTGAGACACTGCTGGGCCGGGTGCTGAGCACAGGGCTGAGCACGCAGAGATGGTTTTGTTCTTGCTGAGCTGCAGCACAGCCAAGGCCTGTCCTGCCCCTCGTCCAGCCACGCTGGGGAGGGGCTGGGGCTGCGGGGGAGCTGGGCAGGGACACAGCCAGGAATGGGGACCCCAACTGACCCTGGGGATACCCCAGACCAGAGCACATCATGCTCAGTGTGTGAGGGGGGGAACAAGGAGGAGGGGGGAATTTTTGAGGGAGGGTTTTTGCCTTGCCAGGTAACACTTAGGCAAGAGGGGGCCCTGTTTCACCAGTGGGCAGGGTCACTACCAAAGACACAGACACCAACTAAGGAATTGTGTCATTTATATCATGCACAGCTGCAAAGAATTACAAAAGGATAAGCTCAGCAAAAACATCATCATCAAAAAGAATTACAAAAGGATAAGCTCAGCTCAAAAGCACATCATCATTAGCAAAGAATTACAAAAGAAGCTCAGCAATCCATCCAGTCATGACTACCAAAGGTATCCTGCAGTGATTAAAGAAAGATCCATCAGCAGTTCCCCTCAGATTTCACCATCAGCCAGACCCACACATCAGCTGGGAAGCCAAGGACTGCAGAGCCACTCCCAGACACTGGGAATTCCTGCAGGTGCCTCCAGCCTGCAGGTGAGGCTCCAGCCCCACTGGGAGAGGACACAGCTCTGACACTGTTAAACAAACAAACTGACATCACTGCTACTGTGGCAACATCTGGTTTCATTCTCCTCATTGGTTCCTCCCAAAGCCTGGCCAGGGCTCAAGGAGGAACCAAGGGAGTTGACTTTGATCCTTCAGCCCCAAACAAGGCCAGATGGGGCCTGGTCTGGTTTCTAAATACAGAAAGATAAATCCATGTTTTATCAAGGAACACATACACTGATCATGTTGTTAATAATGCTTCCTTAAGGAGTGGATACAAATAGAACATTTGGTTGGAAGGTTCATCTAGAGGTGAACTTTGCCTCAGGGCCTGTTCAGGCCTTGGTAGCCTGTTCAGGCCTTGTTGATCAGTCCTGTTCAGGACCTACAATGAACTACTACCTTCCTAACAATTCTTTCAATAACACAGTTTAGATTGAGATATTAGGCATAAAGGCATCTCCTCTTGTGCTTCAATTAAGTGCTGTTTAATTTCATTACTCTGAGCTATTCAATTCCTTTTAAAACCTAAATAGTTTAGATTTATCAAATGCCTCTCTTTTTAGAGACTGTCTCTTTTAAGACAAGGCATCTCCTCTTCCCAGCACAAAGCATCACAACAACTCTAACATGGAATGTCAGAGTGCACACCAAGTAACACAGTTTAGATTGAGACAGGCACTGCCACAAATGCATGTCCCAGCAGCCTCCAATTTGGCAGCCATGAAGCCAATTCAAGAAGAATTTTCTTCTTTTAATTTCCTTCTTTGTGTCAAGATGATTCCTGATTCTTCAAACCCATCCCTTTTGCAAATTCCTGTCCCAAAGCCCAGTTGCCTGCTCAGATTCTCTGAGGTTTATCAAATCCCCAGTTCTGTTTGTTGGAGACAGGATGTCTATTGGACATTTTAAAGCATCACAAGTCTCAATCCATTCAGCTTATTCCTGTAAACTCCACAGGAAGGGCATCACAACCACAGGATGAACAGAATCTTTTGCTTCTGAAAGCAAGGCATTCCTTGGGGAAAATGTTCTCTGGGCCCCAACTCTTCCTTGTGCTTGTTGCTGAAGGATGACAAATGGTGGCCCACATGCCATGTCACAGCAGCCTCCTGTTTGACACCGAGCAGCTCCAGCACCCCCCTGTAGGTTCTACTGACATTGGCAGTGATTGGAAAAGCACAGAAATCCTCTCACACTGTGGCCTCTGGAACTAGAACAGGGTTTGGTTTCTCCTGAAGGGAAATCTAAGGGAATCCTGTCCAAGTGATCATTGTATTCCTGTGTTTTCTTTAACTGTCCCTTCACTGACAGTGACGAGTCAGAGCCCATGGACAGAGTTGTGGCCACCCCACAGGGTGGGCCCTCCAAGGGAACCCCATTCCTCCCAACTCCAGCTGAGAACATCCCCAGCAATTGGTGACATGCAGTTCTTGGGCTACCCTGATCTTTACATTTGCACAACTAATCATTACATTTTGATGACTAACCCCTTGGTGAAACACTAGAGGTGTTTGTGGCAGACAAAGATTCTGGCTGACTATCAAGGTACACCTTACAGACACCAGTAGTATTTTAGTGACATCGTTCTTCATTCTTTTTTCTAAATCTCATTCAAGTTAGGAACAAGAATTCTGTTGTCCATGGAGCTGGCACCTTTTTAATTCCAGAATAATGCCCCGAGGCCCTTTGCAGTTCAGCTTGACCATGCTGTCTGTGGCTAACAAGGCTTGGGGGGCCCTTTCCCCTCTGGCTGGAAGGGGCCGGGTCCCGTCCCTGAGGGGCACCCAGGCTCCTGGATGGAATTCCTGTGCAAGTCCCTCAGTGTCACAGCAGCCTTCACATGGAGCCCCGTGGGTCAGAGCATTTTCCACAGGGGCCCTTGGGTCAAACAGGGAGATCTGGTCTGGCAGGATGTGTAAAACAATATCCTGTCAGATCAACTTGTTCTCACACAGAATCCTTGGCTGCAGGGACACATTCCCATTGTTCCTGCCCAGGTTTCAGGACTCAGAGTTGTCTTTCCTAGGAGCTGTCCCTTCAGCTGCCTCGGGAGGGCCATTTGGCCTCCGCACCCACACTCTGGCTCCATGATTAGGACTGCTGCATCCAAACCCTTTATCTCCACAAACGATGGTGACTGGAGCTGGATCTCTTTTTTTTCACAATTGTTCTTAAAGTTGCAGTATCAATAAATGTGCTACCCTGTCATGGGGTTGAATAATCCAATCTTGTTCACTATTGTTTAACAGAATTACTGTAATTTCTCCTTGATATTCTGCATCAATTCCTCCTGCCATGACATGAACACTTTGCAAAGCCAAGCTCCAAGGGAGCAGTTACCAAAGCAAAGGGTCCTGGAGGAATCTGAATTCCTGTTTCAGTATTGATAGCTCTCATTTGCTTTGAATTTCTCCTAATTAATTCCAATGCATGAAGGCCCAGCCCTGCAGCCTCTGGGCTGGCCCTGCCAGGGGCCATCCCAGCCAGAACAATTTCCCAGGCAGCCCAAGTCTCACTGCCCATGGTTGGATTTGCAAATGGGGGCAGCTGTGCACAGCCAGGGGTTTCCATTTCCCCGTGGGCCATTGTTAAGGGCATGGAGCACATCTGGGAGATGGGTTCTCCATGGGCAAAGGTTCCCATCTCCTCATTTTTTCAACTGCTCTTTTAACAACCCCTTCACATGTTCAACCAATCCTGCAGCTTGTGCATAGTCTGGTACATGAAAAACCCTGCAGCCTTAATCACTGTATTTTTCACAGGAGCAGACAAAGCACTCTGCATCACAGTATCAGCAAGCCCTGTAAAAAAATAGCCAATTTCCTCCCTTCCTCCTTTTTTTTTCATTGTATACAATCTCACAAAGTTGACCACTGACATTAGGGTCCTGGCCAGTCCTGTTCTGCAGGGTATTTAGTGTTACATCCCTGAGCAGCCAAAGCTACCAAATTAGGATTGTCAGCACTATTTCATTATTATTATTTTTTTATATGTAGATATATTATATATATATATATATATATATATATATATATATATATAATATATATAAATATATAAATATATAAAATGAAGGTCTTATTATACTTTAAACATGTATATAGTTATTTATGATATTGATATTTCACTTGCACAAATGCATCTGAGCTCAAGATTAAAAAACCTTCTTCTGTTGCTCCATGTGGGAGCATTCAACAATCATTGTTCCTTCTGAAGGTGCTGTTTCCAATGGACTCTTAACAAATTCATCTTTGTCTGCCCAAACCCACAAGTTCTTTTCCTTTTCCATATGCAATTTTGGATGCATTTGAAGACATCCAGGGCTGCAGCTTCTTTTACCCAACTGCCCCACTGCTCCCACGGGGCTCTGACCTCAGCCCACTCCAGAGCCAGGGAACTCCAGGGAAGGGCTTCCCAGCTGGGAATTTCTGATGGGACTGATTCCTCACATTTACATTGAACAAGTGGCATTTTGTTGGGATCTGGCCAGACTGTGCCAGTTTTGTTTTACCAGTGGGCAGGGTCAGCACCAAAGACACAGACTCCAACTGGAGGAATCAGTGTCATTTACTGCAGCTCAAAGCAGCAAAGAATCACAAAAGGAGCAGCTCAGCAATGCACCCAACCATCCCCACCAAAGATTGCCTGCAGTGATTAAGAAAGATCCAGCCCCAGTTACCCTCAGCCTTTACCATCCCCCAGACCCACACAGCAGCTGGGGAAGCTGTCACAGCCAAGGGCTGCAGAGCCACTCCTGGGCACTGGGAATTCCTGCAGCGGCCTCCAGCCCCAGGCGAGGCTCCAACCCCGCTGGGAGAGGGCCCAGCTCTGACAGTGCTGAATGAACAAACTGACAGCACTGCTAGTGTGGCAACTTCTGGTTTCATCCTCCTCTTGGGTCCCTCCCAAAGCCTGGCCAGGGCTCAAGGAGGAACCAAGGGAGCTGACTTTGATCCTTCAGCCCCAAACAAGGCCAGATGTCAGATTTCATGGCCTTGTCTGGCTTCTAAATACACAAAGGTCAATACATGTTTCACTAAGGAGTGGCTACATCTATCACAGTGCTAATGACCATGCATATTTCATTAGGGAGCAGATACAAAGATAACCTTTGGTTGGAAGGTTCATCCAGAGGCCACCTTTGGCTCAGGCCCTGCCGTCCAGGCCTCACTCAGGGCTGCTGTCCAGGCCTTGGCACTTCAGGGACGTGGTTTAGTGCTGGGCTTGGCACTGCTGGGTGACTGGCTGCACTGGGTGAGCTCAGAGGGCTTTTCCAACAGAAAGGATTCTGTGATTCCATGATTATATCCGCTGCATTCAGCTGGGGCTATTTTAGCAGCATTACTTTGCTCCAAAAGTTCCCTCTTGCCCAGCTCCTCTGGCCTGAGGCTTCAGCTCCTTCAGCTCCTGGTGCTGAGCTGCTCATGCTGAACGAGACGACTCGGAGAGAAGAACACAGTCCATCCAATTCCTTCTGGGACACGGAGAGGGGAGGCTGTGCAAACAGGAGCATTGTTTGGTGGGGCCTCCTCTCTGCCCTTCACGCCTTTCAGTGCTTTGAACCAGCCAAGAGCTTTCTCCAAGAGTGCAATGGAGCAGCTGTTCCTGCTCCCAGGCCTGGCTCTCTCCAGTCTCTGCCCTTGCCTGGTTCTGTCCCTCGTGCTGTGCCCTCTGTTCCCCAGGGCTCGCTGGCTGCTGCCCAGGACTGTGGCACTGGCACAGATCCAGTGCTCCAGACCCTCCCTTCTGTGCCCTTGGAGCTGCCTGGGCACAGCAGCCTTTTCCATCTGGAAGCTCCCCATGGACAGGGAGTGCCCAGCTCCGTTCCTTGCACAACCTCCAGGAGCCCAGGGCTGCCATCTCAAGTCCCTGCTGGCACTGGGGGCTCCCAGGTGCCTCAGGCTGCTGTGACACCGCTGCACACGGCAGGGAAGAGGGGCAGGGGCTGTGCTCAAAGTCAGCTCCATCTGCTGCTGCTGCTGCTGCTGCTGCTGCTGCTGCTGCTGCTGCTGTGGGGTCATTTGTGCAGCCCTGGCCCCAAAGTCAGGGATCAGATCCTGCCAGTCTCTCCCAGCCCTGGCTGCTCAGAGTTTGGGCCTTGGAGCCTCAGGTGGCCAAAGGCAGCTGCTGCTGGTCCCTCTGTGTGTGCCCGTGTTCAGCAGTGCTGCTCCATCAGTCTGTGCCCAGAAACAGGGGAAAAGCCTCAGCCCTGCAGGGCCAGGAGCTGCCGGGCTCTGTCTGAGCAGCTCAGCCAGCAGGAAGGGAGCTGCTCCACACGGGAACCAGGAGCAAAGGACATTCTTTGTAGGACGTGTTTTCTATTTAAAGGAAAAAAAAGGAAAAAGGAAACAAACAACATATAAAATGTGAAAGATAAAATGTGAAAGTGTTAGTGAAAAAACTTCTGTAACTTTGCATTAAGAGGTAAATGATCTTTTTAAAATGAGAACTCAGTTATTTACACTGTAAATGTGCTGATGGCATGGATCCATCTTACTGACCTCAGCAGCCTTTTAAAAGATTTTGGGCTTTGTTTCCAACATTGGTATTTGAAATTGTGGTCAAAGCAAGAGGAAACTGCTTTGTGCCCTTCCAACTCCAAGCAGGACTGGGAATGGAAACTCTGTCAAAGCCCAAATCCCTTAGAAGATGACCTTCCTTCTCAGCCTGGTCATCAGCTGCACATTCCCTTTGAAACTGTCAGGGATTTCTTAGAGACACAAAGTCCCACTTAGGGCTTTTTGCTCTGGTTTGGCAGTGCACAAGGGCAACTCTCCATCCACCAGCTCCAGACTGCACTGCCTCAGGAACACGGCCCACTCGCCAGCTTTGGCCCACTCGTGGCACTTCTAGAGGAGGAAGAAAGTGCAATTGCACAATTCCAGCCAATCAAGAAGGAAGAATGGGACAGACAAAACACCCTGTGCAGATCCAGGCGTTCAGCTGGGACTGTGGAGAGTTTGGGTCCTTGCCAGTTGGCTGTGTGTCCCCAGCTGCAATCTCTGGGCCTGCAGCAGTCTCACTCACCTGCCAAAGCAGAAAGCTCAGGCGCTGTGCTCGCAACGGGCTCGTCTGGTGCAGAGCTGTCAGAGCAATGTGAGGGCAGAGCCAGCCCAGCTGGGCCCAGGGCTGAGCCCAGCAGAGCCCTGGCAGAGCCCAGAGCAGCCTCAGCACGCGCAGAGCCCGGCTGCAAGGAGAGAAAGCAGAAAGTGCCCGTCAGCTGAGGGCCCCTGTCCCCTTGTGCCAAGGCCTGCGGTGCCCAGGCCATGCTGGCTGTGCCCAGAGCTGTGCCCAGAGCTGCCCATCCCTGCTGCCTTTGGCAGCAGAGCAGGAGGGCAGCACATGTGCCCAGCCTGCAGCCAGCCACGGCACATCCAGCCCTCAGCAGCTGCCCAGAGCGGGATGCTCCTGTGCTCGCTGCCATCTCCCAAAAGCTCTGATCCCACCCTGCCAAGCACACAGGGACCCACCTGCAGCCAGCCACGGCTGCAAGAAAAGCTGCTCCCAAACCATGTCCTCAGCCTTCTCCAAGGGCACGGCCCATCCACGCCACAGCTGCTCCCAAGCACTTCCCCATCCACACTGGGCCACCTCGAATGCTTCCTCTGGAAAAACAAACAACACATTATTGAAAGGAGATTAGATGCAAAAAGGGAAAACAAGAAAAACGGTAAAAACTCTTATCTCTGTCAGGGCCTTGAGGAAGGCCCAACCCCTACACGCTAGGGAAAAACCCAGCCATGGGTGAGGGAAGCCCACACTTTCTCTCTTCCCCCTGCACTGCCCCCCAAAATCACAGTGATCCCAAAGCAAACAAGGGCAGTGGAGCAGCCCAAGCCCTTCCTTGCCTGCACAGCAAAGCAGCTGTGCACAGGTTCTGGAGTCCCAGCTCTGCTCCCACCATGGGGCTTTGTTTGTGTCGGGCTGGCTGCCCCAGCCCCAGCCCGGGGCACGCTGGGTGCTGGGGGCTGTTGGCAGGGCCAGGAGCCCACTCCCATTTCGTACCCACCCCAGCCCATGCCCCTGCCCTGCCAAAAACAGCTGGGCAGCGACTGAAGAATGAGTTGCATCTGCCCCAGCAAAGGGGGAACCTTTGCTTCCCAGCCAGGCTGGGCCATGCCCAAATCTGGCAGAATTTCCCCAGCTGGGGACTCATCTGCAAATTCCCTGTGGATTTTGGCTTTGAAGAAGGTGCCAGAATCTAAGACCATTACCTTCAGACTCCAGTGGCCAGGCTGGGGAAGAGCTTGTCATCCTCGATGTCACCCTCGCTGTCAGCAGCAGCAGCAGCAGCAGCAGCAGCAGCAGCAGCAGCAGCAGCATCCCCACCCGGTACAGCTTCTCCAGGGCTCCTTCTCCTTCCCTGGGGGGAGACCAGGCTCTCAGGGCTCTGCCCAGGGCCCCAGCTGTCAGGGAACCAGGACAAGAAAAACCAGCTTGGATGGCGGCCACCAGTGCTGGGCAGAGCAGTTCAGCTCCAGCACAAGGGCTGTGTGCTCCCATCCCATGAGCCCGGTGCAGTGACACAGGCAGCACAAAAAGCTCTGGGTTCCTTTGCTTCTGACTGCCAAGGCATGTGTGGAGCTGGAACTTACCAGGGCCCTGGATCAAAGTGTGCCTAGGGCTCTCTCCCTTCTTCTAGGGCAGAGGAATATCCTGCACCCAAGGATGACAGAACACGTCTTCTAAGGTGGGTCTGTCCAAGGAGTTCACGGATAAACAACACCTGATCAGATCTTTGCACTCTGGGGAGAAAAAGCAGAAACTGCCGGTCAGCACCAGAAGGCTCCTGTCTGCTTTGCCCCACCATTCCCATGCCCAGGCCATTCTGGATGCGCTCAGAGCTGGGCCTAAACTTTCCCATCAATTCCCAGTTTTGGAGGAGAGCAGGACATGTGCCACCTCCTCAGCAGCTGCCAGAGCAGGATGCTCACGAGCCCGCTGCTGGCTCCCAGCACTGGGATTCCCCGTGCCCAGAGAACAGGATCCACCTTGAGAGAGCCCTTGTGGCAGCGGGAGCTGGCCCCAGCTGAGGTTCCGGCCCCTCCTGAAAGGGTGCTTCCCTGCAGACCATCTGGTGCAGCAGGATGCCCAGGGACCAGATCGTTGCTGCCTCGCCATGGTACCAGCAGCCAAAGTCGTTCCACTCCGGGGGGCTGTAGGACAGTGTTCCTATGGAATACAGATGGAGTTCAGCAGGGGGATGCTGCTGCTCCCAGAGCCGGGCCCCAGCATCCCTGGGCCTGCTGGGCTGCATCAGGGGCACACAGGGTGACCACTGCCCTCGCAACAGCACCTGGGACTTGTGCACAAACTTAGGCTTGGGAAAGAAGCCACTGGTGTTGGAAGAGGGCAGCCCTGGCTAGGCCTGACCATGACATGCAAAGGAAAAACCCACTCCGTGCTGGGGAAAAACCACGCCCTTATCCTCCCCGCCTGCCTTGCCCCAAAAATATTAGGAAGCCAAGGCAAACAGGGCGAGTGGAGCAGTCCAAGCCATTCCTCTCCCCTGCACACCAAACCGGCTGGGGCACAGGTTCTGGCCCCCCTCTCTTCTACCCCCACCCACGGGGGTTTTGGTTAGGCTGGCTGCCCCAGCCCAGCCCCAGTCCTGGGCACAGTGGCTGGCAAAGGCTGCCAGCAGGGCTGGAACATGGCTCCCCACCCAGCCCTGCCCTAAAGCAACTCAGCTCAAGACTCAGTCCCCTGACTGGCAGCAAAAGGGAGAATCCCCGCTGGCACAGCCAGCTTGGGCTGGGACATGTTGGGCCATGAGATGCCAGCAGCGGGAGCACAGCCCTGTGTAGGCTCACCTGCAAAGTGAGTGTAGACTGTGTCTTGCAGGTAGGTGCCGCAGCCAAAGTCAATCAGTTTGGCCTGCCCGGTGGCCACATCAACCAGGATGTTCTCTGGTTTGATGTCGCGGTGCAGGACCCCGCAGCTGGTGCAGTGCCACACGGCCTCCAGCACCTGGCGGAACAGCTCCCGCGCCTCCTCCTCGGGCAGGAACCGCCGTGCCCGAATGAAACGCTGCAGGTCCTGGCACCGCTCTGGCCGCTCCAGCACCATCACGATGTTGTTGGGGAGCTCGAGCCACTCCAGCAGCTGCACCACACCGGGGAAGCCAGTGGACACCTTGGCCTGCAGCACGACCTCCAGCGGGGCGCTGGTGCCGTCGGGCTGCGGGAGGAGCGCGATGCCGTCAGCGGGGCCGATGTCGGGCCAGGCCCGGGGAAGCCCTCAGCCAGCCCGGGATGCTCTGCGCCCTGCGCTGGGCCCACGCCCGCTCCCCCTCGAGGCGCCCTGGCGGCTCCCACCGTGCCGGGCCTCGGCTCATCCCCGCCCGGCAGCCCCGGCTGCTGCCGCTGGCCCCGCTCACTCACCAGCTCGCCCCAGTGCCGGACGCGGTTCCGTGGCACCCTTTTGATGGCAACCTGCAAGCCAAGGGCAGCAGCGGGCTCAGCTCGCCGCCCGCCCTGCCAGCCCCATCCTCCTCCTCCTCCATCCCCTCCTCCTGCACCCGCCGCGTGCCCCGCTGCTCACCGGGGCGCCGTCCGAGAGCCGCGTGGCCGCGAAGACGCTCCCGAAGCCGCCGCGGCCCAGCAGCGATCCCAGCCGGTAGCGCTCCTGCAGGGCCTCCTGCGCATTCCCTGCGGGCGGGACGCGGCTGTCAGCGCTCGGCCCGGGGCCAGCAACGGCCCCCGAGGGCCCCTCACCCGCCCCGGGCCGGCCATGCCCAGGCGTTCGCTCCCTGGAACGCGGCACGGGAGGCTCGGGGCCGGCGGCCGCGCTGCCGAGCGGCGGAGCTCGGGCCGGGGAAGCCGCCGCGGAGGCGGCGGGAGCGGCCGCGCCGCCTGTGTCCTCCGCGGGCCCCGGGAGGAGCCGGGGCCGGGGCCGGGGCCGGGGCCGGGGCCGGGGTCGGGGTCGGGACTGGACCCTGCGTCGGGGCCGGGGCCGGGCTCGGGCCAGGCGGAGGCAAAGGGCGGCGATGCCGCCCCCGCCCCAGGCACTGATGCCCGCCCAGCAGCGCCACCGCCAGCACGGCCAGAGCCGGGCGGAGGCGAGAGCGCGGGGACGGCCGGGGCCGGGCACGGGGCAGCCCCGCCCAGGGGGGGGGGCGGGCCGGGGCATGGCCCGGCCCGGCAGGGGAGAGGGAGGCGGGGAGAGGAGAGGGACGCCGGGCAAGGGGACCCGGGAGAAGGGTGCCCGACAGAGAATGAGGAAGAGAAGAGAATGAGAATGAGAATGAGAATGAGAATGAGAATGAGAATGAGAAGAATGAGAATGAGAAGATATGAGATTGCTGCTATCTGATTTGCTGCTGCTGCTGCTGCTGCTGCTGCTGCTGCTGCTGCTGCTGCTGCTGCTGCTGCTGCTGCTGCTGCTGCCGCTGCTGCAACTGAAGCCCCGGGGCCGTTCCCCCCGTGTCCGTTCCCCGCTCGCCCCACGAGCCCCACGTTCGAGCCCCGCGCGCCCCGGGGACAGCCCCTTCGTCTGTCCAAACACGGGAACTTTGCAGCCTTGAGCCCACATGCAGAGCCCTGACTCCTGCACACTGGCACAGCGATCCCCTCGCTCGCTGCTGTGCATTGTCCTTGCTGAGGGCAAACACTGTGGGCCACCTTCCTTGGTGTAGGATTCCTGCCTGACCCCAGCACTGCACTTACATCTCCAGTGTTACTTTCTAGTAAAAACAGGGGAAGGAAAACTGTGTGTAGCTCATGGTATTTTGGAGTGTCTAAAACTCGCTAAGTCACTGATTTTAGAGGTGAGGTGCATTTGGAATGAATGGGATGGAGAAGTAGTGCAACATGGAAAAGGGGAGCATAGAAATAAATAGAGGAAAATATCTGGGATTGTTTCTTTCATTTTGTTATAAATGAGAAGCTTGACTAGGCCAATATTCAAGCAGCAATCCAATTTATTATTTAATATGGAAAAGTATGAGCAATACAGCGCTGGGAACAGTGGGGGAAGTTTTCCCTCCATCTGCACACCCATAGTTGGGGCTTACAGGTATTTATAGGGATACTCATCAGCTTTCTCAGCAGTTTCTATTCCCAATTTTTACTCATCAGCAGTTTCTATTCCCAATTTTTACATCACAATTTTATACACTATTGTGATTTAGTTTTTCTCAGGATGTATCCCAAAAAAGGAGTATCCCCAGATGGTGGTGGTCCGGTTTCTGAAAGAAGGGAGAAATATCCCATCTGGTGAGGTCCAGCTCTCCAGATGTGGGTCCCCCTTTTGATTGCAAGGACTATAAATCTCATACCAGTGATGTCCAGCTTCCCTTGGACAAAACTATTAATCCTTGAGTTGATGTTCATCTTCCTTTCTCAAGCTGCTTTTCACTGTTTTGTTAAGGCATGAGATAAGTATGTTTCCTTTTTATATATTCTAAAGCTATAGTTTCAAAGACCCTTACTACAAGCAATATTCTAAAATTATACTTCAAAAGGTTATTATTGCAAAACTCTTGAAGACTTAGCTACAAGCAGAAAGTTCCTGTCAAAAAGCAACATCCTTAAAGCTTTAATTCAAATGCTCCTAAATCAACTTAAGACTTATAAAAGTTAATGTGAACAAAAGACAGGCTCAAAGGCCTTCTTCCATGCTTTACCTTTCTCAGTAATTAGTAGAATTCGTCTTTATAACTGTCCCATGGTCGGTTTCCACACATATTACAATCACAAATACACACGATGCCTGTGTGTACCTGACACGAAACACAGCTTTGTATTTCGCATAACCAATACATGTGCCAATCTTTTGTGTTGTCCCAGACTAATTTCCATCTTGAAGTCCCTGCTGCATTCCTCAAATATCCATTCCCTGGCTGGAGCCATTTCTGCTGTTCCCCTGCATTTAGGAAAGTGACAAACAATACCATGATAACTACTCTTCTCTCTCCCACATTGAGCACACTGAAAACAAGCCCTCCTTTTCCCGTGGGTTACCCTCAGATGTTCAATCAAGCCCAACACACAGTTCACCCGGGTACCACAGCAAGGACAAGGTGGATTTTTTATCAGGAACAGTCACAGTAAGGATGTCTTCCAGTGTCTGCTCCCCGCGGTTCTCTGTCTGAGCTGGGGATGTCGCCGGCTTGGTGTCGTTCTCCGGCTCAGCAGGCGATGTTTCTGCTGTGCCCTCAGTCTCACAATTGCTGTTTCTCTTCCTGTCATCAAGCACAAACCATTCACAGTTCCTCGGAAGGCAGGTCTTCAGTCCCACACTTGGCTGTGGTGCAAGCTGTTCATGGACCTCAGGCAGCCTGCTCAAACCCTCCCAGCTTGGGGGAAAATGAACACATTCAAAGTTCTAATAAGCAAGTCTGATCTCTAAAACCTTAAGTTTACCAGAGAATCCAATTCATGGTCTTCCAAATCAGGGGGTTCAGATGGTAAATTTTTCAGCACTAGGTCTACATGTTTTTTTTAGACAACAGGTCTAGCTGGTTTTTAGAAAATAAAGACACCAGGTTTACCTTGCAAAATATAGAAAAGGTTTCCCGTTTAAGACCCTGGAATACCAAACCTACGTAGTCATGTTTAGAGGTTTGGTTTAAAAATGGTTCCCAATTTATTGGATCCAGATAGTAAATTTGCCACAATTTTTAGGAAAGGTAGAAAAAAAACAGTAGTGGACCCCAAAGGATGTAGCAATCTTTTGCCCACTTTAAAACTCTTGAGCCAGGTTTTGGGGAAAGAGCCACCCAGCTCTTACTGTAAATTTGTTTCAGGAGGATGAAATTTCAACAGGAGGACGTTGAACTGCCCATCCCCAATGCCTCTGTGCTGGGGCAGAGATCGACTGGGTTACATTACACAGGGTATCCAGCAGGACCATGAGGAGGTGCAGTCTCTGCAGCAATGCCCAGTTTGTAACTATACTCTCAAAAACTGCCTTAAGGAGAGTCATAGTCGCTCCTGCCACTTGCCTGCACTTCATTGAATTTCTTCACTTTGACATTCAGAGCACTGGGCAGAAATCCCATTGCATCAACACCCACCAGAGGTCTTTGGGATGCTTTGTTTTAATTAAACAGTCGGATTCCCTGGTTTGCACCAGTTCTAAGCTGGCTGCTGGGTGCTGGCCAAGGTGGGGCACCAGCCCAGGGGGACCGCCCTGGGACCTTCTCTTGCGTGAACCACTCGGCCGACGCCTTTTCCCAGCAGTTGACAGCAGGGCATGGAGCGGCAGATACGGCTTGATCGTAGCCAGGTGTTCCACAGCAGCTGGGAGTCTCACAGCAGCCAGGGATAGCTTGGCCACAGGCACGGGCAGCTCCATAGCAGCCAGGAATGGCTCCGCAGCCGGGCACCCCTTACAGTGCCAGGGGCTCTCCCGCCGGGGCCGGGCACTGTCTCGCCGTGGCTGGCACAGCTGTAGGGGCGCTTTCAGTCCCAGCAAAGCACAGAGAGGTGGTTCCACCGCAGGCAGAGATGGCTGCAGGGGCAGCAGCATGGCACAGAGGAGCTGGAATCTCACAGGGGCGGGCACCACTTCTTCCTTTGTGGCAGCTCCAAGCTGATTGTGGTCACCTTACATCTCACCAGGTGCCTCCTGAAGGTGGCTGGGCCATCTGATCTCAAGGTCACTGTGATGTCCTTGGCACAGCCAGGATGGAGGTGTCCCACCTAGGGAGAATCAGGCAGTCAAGACCAAACTGAGAGCACTGCGAAGGGCAGGACTGAAAGCAGAAGGGACCGATGTGATGAACATCTGTGCCAGGAATCTGCACCTCAGAGTGGATTTACGTGAAGTTTGATAGGCAAAAAAGTGTGAACAGAAGGTGCCACCTGCCATAACATGAAGCCTTTTCTGCAAGGCTGGCAGCCTTGGCCCAGCCAAGCCAGGGACTGCATCTCCTCCATGGCACTGGAATGGGCTGTCAGTGGCATGTGAGGACTCCCTGCCAGCTCCCAGGCACAGCAGGGCAGGGCTGGAGCAATGGGGAGAGGCAGAGCAGTCCATGCTCACCTTGGGGGAGAAGCGGAATGGGGCGTCTGCCTCCCACTCAAAGCGCATGACCTTGGTCTGTGCGTGGCTGCTGATGGTCAAGGCCCTCCAGCAGGGCTCCCCGACAGGACAGTGCCCAAACTCGATGGGATTCACTCTGACAGCTGTTAAGGAGGAGAGCAAGGGATGTCAGCATGCAGGGAGCTCCAGCTGCCCCCTCACGTGCACAGACACCTGCATGTTCAAGGCTTCCTAGCTCCAAGCCTTCCTCCCTCTGCAGGGAGTTCCCCAGGCAGTTCCCCATCCCACCACTTCCAGGGAAACACCCTGACACATCCCAAAGCACAGCACACGCTGCTCTGCAAGCATGGCTGCCATGCCCACAGGCCACCAAGTGCTGTGGGTGACAGCCCAGGCCTGGCTAGAGGGAGGACACCCATGATCAGACATTTTCCTCTTCCTTTTGCTCCACCTTGGCAGCCTCTCCTCTCTTACCATCAATGATGTTTTTCTTCAGCCTGCACTCAGCAGTCCTCTCCTCTGTGTCTTCCTCCAGTCCACTGAGGGTGAATTTGTCCTTGTGTCCTTCACCCACCAGCTCTATGAGGGTCTTGTCAGAGTAGGTGTCCCCCACCAACACATGAATCCTCCCTTCCACACGTTGAGCCACAGTGGGGTTGAAAATTACATCAAACTCTGCCCATTGCCCACGATGCAGGAGAAAGAAAGGCTTTGTGGGCTTGCTCTCTGCACAGCAATGGAAATCAGAGTGAAGTGGTCCAGCTGGACTGAGGAAATATTTCCATAGGATAAATGAGGGATAAGAGGTTGAAACCAGCTGCCTTCTAAGCACAGCTTCTACCTGCAGTGCTTCCAGACCCTCTTGCTATGTTCACAAGCCTGCCACCTCCAGACACAGCACCACTTCAGCAGCTTAACCTCAGGCTGATGCCCAGCCCTCATTCCATCTGCTTCCCGCCAGCTCCAGCCATATGGAAAGCTGAGCCAAAGAGTGCTTTTGGCTTCTGCTGGCTGTCTGTGTGCTCAAGGGCTGTGTCTGCTCAGGCTGGTACCATCCCACGTGCAGCAAATACCTCAGAGGGTCCATGAGGTAGTGAAAGTGCCCCACAGCTCAACCCACCATGTCTAGAAGAACAGAAGAACTTCCTACAACTTGCTAGGAGGACACCCTGCAAAAAGCCCCCAAGAAAAGGTTGGGGGACAGAGAGCCCAAGGAAAGAATCAGCCTAACATGTGGCTGCTGCTCAGAGAAGCCAAGAGCAGGGCACACATTTTCCCTCTGTACTTCATGGTTAATGAATTAATGTATCCAACAGAGTCCTCTTCCACATCTCCAGTGTGGAACACCTCGAGGGTGGAGGCCCTGCCTTTCAAGGAGAACGCTCCGTGCTGATGCTCCAGGCATAACATAAACTGGGAAAAGGGAAGCCAGAGCACAGTGATGCTGGTGTGAGTACAGGGGGGGGCACGGGGACTGTTTCTCACCCACAAACAGCATTTAGCACAAAAGTTAAGTCAAACCAGCTGGGAAAAAAGGGCATTCAGAGATAGAACTGGATAGAACTGACAGAGCCAAACAGGATGGAAAGTAATGGGCAGAATGTAATTAAACCACAACTAAGTTTACTTAAAATTTAGTAAACTGAGGTCAAATGCAATGTAATGGAACTGGAAAATCACACATGTCCATGAGAACAAAAAGATGGGCCTGAGAGACAGGGGGGAAAACACTCCACCACCTTTCTTGTGTTCAACTTGAAGGAGAAAGACTGGACAGACAATTTCCAAGAACTCCCTTCTTGGAGAACAGACATCAGTCACTTGTTTCAAAAGAATTTCTGGCTCCTTCTCACAGGTTTGCCATGTCTTTTGGAACTCTTCCCCATGCCACAAGCACTTGTTCCCAAACCAATTCCGTGAGCAGGTCGTCCTCACCTTGGCAGGTTTGATGCCGTTGTTACGGATGACCACGGGCAGCATCTCTGAATGCCCCAGCCCGAGGCTCTTGAATGGCAGCACGGCATTTCCCCTCTTGCTGTGAGCACTTGGGCACACGACTGGTGTACCCCAGCTCCGGTGGGACACCAAGTCTACCCCAGCTCCGTAAAGACAACACGTCTACCCCGGCTCTGGAAGGGCAACAGGTCTACCACAAATGCGGAGGGACACCACGTCTACCCCTGTGCCAGGGTGACAACAGGTCGACCCCAGCTCCGAGGGGGTAGCAGGTGTACCCCTGGCTCCCAGGAGACAACAGGTCGACCATCTCTGGAGGGAACAAGAGGTCTACCCAAAGTCGTGCAATACAACAGGTCTACCCCACCTCTCGGGGGACATTAGGTCTACCCAGTCTCCGGTGGGACACCAGGCCTGGTGACCGCAGCCCGGGGGGGCGGGCGGCGGGCCGGCCCGGGGGGGGGCAGAGGCGGGGCCGGGCTGGCGGCCAAGCCCTGGGGGCTGGGGCTGGGAGGCAGGAAAGGAGGAGAGGCTGAGGCAAAGGAGGTGGCTGGGCCCCTGGGGCCCGGCCCGGATGAGAGCTCGGAGGAGGAGGAGGAGGAGGGGCAGGGCCGGTGGAGCAGATGGCAGCGGGGGCTGGGGGCGGAGCGGCGGGGGGCTGGGGGGATGGGGGAGAGAGAGATGGCGGCAAAAAAGGGTGGGGAGGAGGAGGGGCTGTGGAGGGCTGATGGGGTAGATGGCAGCTCGGGAGCTGCTGTGAAAGGGAGGAGGTGGTGGAAGGCTGAGGCAGCAGGAGGTGGTGAGGAATGATTTAGCGGGCGGGTGGGGGGCTTGTGGGATGATGCGGGGGCGGCGGGTGGGATGGCAAGGCGGGCATCGGGCCTCTCAGGGTCCTCCTTGGCAGCTCTGGCAGGGGCGGATCCGCTTTGAGCGGGTCCGTGCTTGGGCGGGCGGGCAACAGGTCGGGCTGTGGGCCTGGAAAAAAAAGGCAGGGCGGCAAGGATGGTGTTTGGCCCTGTAATCCCGGCCTTCAGGGGCGGGCTCACAGGATCTGTTTGGAGCCTTCTCGGCCACCTCGGACATCAGGTCTCTAGCCCTCCTCTCTCACCTTCAGGATCCGGGATTACATGGAATGTAATCCCAGCTCTCACCTTTCAGGTTTGTGGCTCATCTTTAGCCCTTTCTCTCACCAGCTCTCTCAGGATCATATCTCTGCCCCCTCTCTCCCTTTCACCACCAGGGATCACATTCTGCCTTTCTCTCTCACCTTTCAGGATTTCTTGGCCCTTCTTGCTCTCTGTCAGCAGGCTCACAGGGTCCTTTATCCCCCTTCTCTCCCATCTCACCACCAGGGATCCATTCTGCCCTGGGCAGGATGGGAGCCAGGACAAAGCCCTTCTTGCGTCTCGGCTGTCTCAGGACCTGGATTGCCTTTCACCCTCCGCTCCGCCTCTCTCCAGGGATTACCCATTTCCCCGGGAGCCACGGACAAAGAGTCCACAGGGCCCACGCCTCCTCCGGGAGCCAGGACAAAGGCAGACCTGTAATCCCAGCTTCAGCTCACTTTGCCCTCACAGGATCGTGTTTAGGCCAGGGCTCGCTCCGCTCCGCCTCGGACACAGGCACGGGGTCAGCCTGCTAGCCCTGCGGCCCGTCACCTCACCTTTCAGGACAGGGAGTTACGGCTCTCAGCTCGGCAGGTTTGGGGCTCCGCTTTAGCCCTTGTGACGCAGCCGGAGGCAGAATCAACAGCGACGCCTTGGTGAACTTCCCCATCTCGACAACAGGTGGGCCCGGCACCCGCCCGAATCGGACCAAGTCCCGCGGAGCGAGGTAGAGCTGTTTCCCCGGCCAGCGCCTGGCCACCAGGGGGGCATCATGGCCGGCAGCCCCGGAGCTGCGGTAGACCTGGTGTCCCCGGATACTGGGTAGACCTGTTATCCCTCGGGAGCTGGGGTAGATCTGTTGTCCCTACGGAGCCAGGATAGAATTGTTGTCCCCCGGAGCTGGGTAGACCTGGTGTCCTGTCCCACTAAAGATGGGGTAGACCTGTTGTCCCCCTGGAGATGGGGCAGACCTGTTGACCTGCCCCTTGGGGGGAGGGGGGGAGGCTCAGGACACTGCAAACCATCTCTGAGCACACCTCAGCCCCTTCATTGCTCTCTTCTTAGGCAAAAGCCATTCTTTCACAACTCTTCACAACCACTCTTTCCTCTCTCCCCAGACACACCTGTCCTGCAAAAATCATGGCACAGGAAACAATCACCACAACCAATTCAATCTCAGGCAAGTCTCTTTGAACCTAAAACTGAAAAAGTCAAGATGTGTTCAGCCTAAACCTCTTGCTCTCTTGACATTTTCCTGAGCTCATGGCAAGCACAGCAGGGGCTGCATTCAGCTGCTAAGACCAAAATCTCTTCTGAGAGCAGAGCTAAGCTGGCAGGATGTCCATGCATGGAGCCCCAGAAGGGCCCAGCTCTGCTGCACAGGAGAGCTGCCTCAGCCATGGGTTTGTGCTGAGTGCAGGTGGAGATGTTGTTCAGGCTGATGAGGCATATGAGTTCTCCTTTCAGGGCCTTCCATGTGTCTGGTGGAATTTTGGAGTGGAATCTTGAGGCCTGCTGGGTGTAAGAGATGGTGCGGAGTTTGCTTCATTTGCCTGACGATGGTGGCAAGGAGCCTGAAAGAGCCCGGCAGGAGCTGTGGCCTGAGTGAGGTGGACATTTTGTGGCTGTTGTGCCAAGGGAGTGTTTGCAGGTGTGCTTGCTGTGCTTTGCCAGAACACTGCTTGGAACAGGTTCTGATCCATGGTGCCTTGGACTTGCACAGCTGCAGCTGCTTCCCAAGTTGTGACAAGGGGTGGCTTGTCCTTGCACGCTTGCACCTGCCTGACACAGCAAGGGCTCTCAAGACAATGGGCCATGAATCCTCTTCACCTTTGGGCTAGATGCCACTGGCTTTGGATTGAGACTGTAGAAACTGTAACTTTGGAGACAACTTTGGTCAAGCCCCATAGACGACAGTGAATCCATGGGGCTGGAGCATGATGATTGCATCTTGTTGGTAGCTCTTTTGCCCTTGCCCTCTTTTTCTTTCTATCCTTGATTTTCTTTTCTGATCCCTCTATGGCATTTGCTGTTGGCCCTCAAGCAAGGTGCATTTGTTGTGATGAAAGTGCCAGTGCCCTGCTGTTTGTGTTTGGCACTTTTGGGCTGTGGAAAGGAAGCATCAGGAGCTGGCTTGGCCTAGCAGATGGTGCCAATGGGTGACTGAGCAAAGCCTCAGCAGTGGGAATGCAGCCAGGGCCCCAGGGCTGAGCTGGGTTGCTGCCTGTGTGAGCCAAAGGCCACGGTGCAGGTGGGGATGGGATGGCCCAGGCCATCTGCCACTCTGCAGGGGATGGTGAGTAGAGGGACAGGACCAGAGCTCTCATTTGACCAAACACCAAGGGAGGCACCTGTAAGGGAAGCCCTGCAAATGCCCCAACTGCAGGAAGAACTTTGTCCCCTGCTCCAGCTTCAGCCCCCATTGGAGGACCCACGTTGGGAAGAATGCTGGTGATCCATGTTCCCTTTGATCCATCCTGGCAAGACTCCTGTCCCTTTTGCTGCCCCTGCCAATGACATGATGTGGGATGGAAGAACATGAGGGAGGTCTGGCTGGCTGTGTCATTACATTCACTTCCACCTCAGGTCATTGCCAGGGGCAGGAAAGGGACTCTCTCTCTCTCTCTCCCTGAGGAGAGGGGTGTCCTTTCAGGCAGGAGGGAATACGTGGCTGGGAAGAGAGTCAGTGGTGGTGTTGTAGTTTTCCTGTAAATAGTTTATCTTATCCCTTCTGTTATCAGTGTTGTTGCTGTTCCTGTTTGTTCCTTATCAGGTTGCTGTTCCCAATAAATTGTTCTTATCCCAGCCCGGAATCTTGCCTTTTGTGCTTTCCATGGGAGGTGGGAGGGCAGTGAGGGCAGCGGTTTTAGTTTTAGGAGCAGGAAATTGGGGAATCCCATTCCTAAACCCCGGCCCATGGAGACCGAGCTCCCAGCTGGTCCCAGCCCTGGTGGCCATGGCAACAGCCTTGGGAGCGGGTCCCTGGCTGGGGCTGTGGGAACCTCTTCCCTCTGGTGCCCAGGGACAGGAGTGGAGGGAACGGCTGCAGCTGAGTCGGGGCAGGCTCAGGTTGGATCTCAGGAAAGGTTTTTGCCCAGAGGCTGGGGGGCCCTGCCCAGGCTCCCCAGGGAAGGGTCCCAGCTCCAGGGGGCTCTCTGAGCTCCAGCAGCGTTTGGACAGTGCTGCCAGGCCAGGCTGGCATTGCTGGGGTGTCCTGTGCAGGGCCAGCAGCTGGACTGGAGGATCCTGATGGGTCCCTCCCAGCTCAGCCAATTCTGTGGTTCTGGGATCCCATGAGCCTGGGGATGGGGCTATAAATGGTTGCCATGGCAGCCGGGCTCTGGCTGCAGGCCTGAGCTGGTGTCCATGGCAACCACCCTGGGATGGGGTCTCCATGGAGCTGCCAAGGGACTGACCATAGCAACAGGGGCTGGTGATGTTTGTTTAAGGAACCGAGTTGCCACAGGCACTCAGAGGGGTTCCATGGGGACATTCCAAGAGTCTCCAGGCTGTTCCAGAGCTGGAATGAATGTCCCACACACAGAGACAGGGGCTCCATGGAGACCTCCCCCAGGGCTTTCTGGGCATGGTAAAGAGCCTGTGCTCAGAGAGGCAGGTCACAGCCATTCCATGGTGACATCCCAGGCACCTTGGGCTGCAAAGGCACCGATCTGTCACAGGCACTCACGGGGCTCCACGGTGACATCCCAGGAGTCCCCAGGCTGCCCCCAAGGGGATGTCCCAGACACTCACTGGTGGGGTTCCTGTCATGGGCACAGTGGGAGCTTCAGGCAAAGCTTTGTTTCTTTCATTGAGAAACTCTTCTGAGCCATGGTGGAGAAATGACACCCAACAGCCACCCAACAACCCCCAAAACCCCAAAACCCCCTAAGACATGAGGTTGACACTCTAAAATTCCATCTCAGAGAGGAGAGTGAGAGCAGCTGGAGCCAATCCCAGCCCCAGAGTTTGTCAAAGGTACAAAAGATTGGACAGGTTGAATTAAACTTTAATGCAATTTGTCCCACAGGATTAATGATGGAATACCAGCTAGATTTCCAGAAATACAGCTCTGTTTATTCTGATCATGATTAGACAGAAAGATCTTGATCAGAGTTCTTTCCTGCACAGCATAGAGCTCTCTAACAATTAGAATATCATGCTCTAGGAAGCAATTTTGAAGTCACCAGGGCCCTGCTGGAGTTGTTGGAGCCCACTGCAGGCAGAGCCTCCTGCTCCAGCAGGAACTGCCTTTCCTGTGCCATGAGCAGGGCAGGTCCCGCTGCAGGAAAAGCCCCAGGCCAGCCCCAGCACAGGGAAGGCCTCGGGCACAAGGGCAGAGTGCCGTGCTGGGAGCTGGGCCAGGGAGAGCCTGAGGCACCAAAGGCACCTTGGCAGCAGCAGCAGCTGCTTGCAGGCCATGGCCAGAAGCCTCCCTGGCAGCCCGGCCTGGTGGCCACCACTGCAGAGATGCTGCCTCAGGGCTCATTCCTGGCTGGGCCCTGAAAAGCCACTTGTGCTCCAGGAGCCTGACTGGGAAGCCATTGGCCCCAGCCCCTTGGGGACAAGATATTAATGACAAAACTCTTGATGCCAGCAGAGCCAGGGCTGGGGCAGAGCAAAGGGAGAGCCAGGCCCAGGGGACAGGGCTGCCATGGTGATGGCTGTGAGGTCACTGCCCTGCAGCAGCCTGGCTGCCCTCAGCAGACATCCTGGCCAGAAGCCTTGGCATTGCACATCCCCACATCCCAGTGCCCATCCCGGGAAGAGCCCTGAGCAATGAGGGAGGGACAGGATCTGCCCTGCCTTGGCCCTTTGCATTCCTGGAACACATCCAGGTGTGCTCAGCACAGAGACACATTTCCCTTGCTTGTCCCCACCTGTCATCAGTGCCTCCAGTGTTCTGCTCTACCTGGAACCTGGGGACATTTTCTCAGTCATATCCCTCATGGGGATCTCTTTAATGTACAAGAAAACTTCAGCATTTCAATCTGACTTTGAATTGTTAAGAGGTTTTGAGCACACTCGGAGGCACTGATGAGTGTGATGCAAAGAGCACCAAAGGCCCAGAGGGTCATTGAAGTCCCTGTGCTGTGTCTGTGTGCTGCTGAGCTGGGCCGGGCTCCTGGCCCAGAGGCAGCTCCTGCCAAGGGCAGCGCTGCAGCAGAGAGACAGCTCTGGGCAGGAGCAGCTCCTGTGCACAGCCCAGCAGGGCTGGGGCACTGCCAGGCCCCTCAGGGACACCAGCAGGGCACAGACTGAGCTCCCAGGGGCTCAGCACTGGCAGGGGCTGTGCCATGGCCCAGAGGGGGCTGTCACAGCAGCACCTCTGTGGCTGTGTCCTAGAGGCACAGAGCAGAGCAGCTGTGAGGTCAGCAGGGGCTGTGTGACAGCACAGAGTGGGCTGTGTGAGGTCACAGATTGGGCTCTGACATGACAGAGTTTGTTGTGTGAGGTCATTGAGCAGCTCCAGCATCATAGAGGGGTCTGTGTGACATCATAGAGCAGGCTGTGAGGTCATAGTGTGTGCTGTGACGTTACAGAGTGGCAGTATGGCATCACAGAGAGGGTTGTGTGACATCACTGAGGGACTTGTGACATTGCAGAGGTGGCTGTGACATCACAGAGTAGGGTGTGAGGCCATAGAGCAGACTGTGTACCATCATGGAGGGTGGCTCTGTGACATCAGACTGGGTTGTGACATCACTGGGTGTCTGAGTAACATCACAGAGCAGGCTGTGACATCACAGAACTGACAGTGACATCCAGGGGTGACTTTGTGACATCAGAGTGCAGCTGTATGACACCTCAGAGTGATATCCCAGCATTGGCTCTGTGACATCACATGGGGATTTGTGTCATCCCATCCCAACCTGGGCTGTGTGATGTGACATCATAGGGCCTGTGTGACATCACAGGTGGCTGTGTGACTGTGACATCACAGGGGGCTGTGTGACATCACAGGTGGCTGTGTGTGTGACATCACAGGTGGCTGTGTGACATCACAGGGGTAGCTGGGTGACATCACAGGATAGCTGTGTGAGGTCACTGGGAGGTCCCTCTGCCCCGGCCCCCTCACAGTTCCCCCAGAGCAGTCCAACCCTGCTCGTGCACAGCGGGGTCCCCTGTCCCCAGGGTCCCCCCCCCCGCAGCCCAGCCCCAGAGGAGGATGTTCCACGAGATCGAGCCCAGAGCCTGACACGGGGACGGGGGCGGGGCCCTGGGGTGGGGGGGACAGGGACCCCCGGCAGCGTCCCCGTGTCCCCAGGGCCAGAGCCTGGGCCAGGGCTCCTTCACCCTGTTACAAACGAGGGGCTGAGAGCACTGAAAAATCCCCAGCAAGGGATCAGCAAAATCCAGATTTGAATATTAGGGAGAGCCGCACAGAGTTCCTTGGCAAGAGTCACTCTGCTCCTGACTGGGCACTTCAGGCACACCAAGGAAACAAAGCAACAGCAAAACCAAACACAATCCAGGCAATCAAACCAGAAATGAACTAAGAACTGTCCATGTGTGTGTGCCTGTGTGTGTGTCTAAAGGACAGTGAGGGCAAGGATAAAAGGAAAACGGCAAAAAAGCTAAACTGAGCTCAAACTTAACAGGCCTTGACTGCTACTTTAGACTTCAGCATTTAGCAAAAGAACAGCACTTAACAGTATTTAAACTTACTTGTAACCTAAAACTGACTGATTTCACAGAGGAATAAAACTTAACAATATTCAATTTAGCTTATAAATTCTATTAAACTTCACTTCTTAGCAAAAGAACAACTCTTGGCAGGATTTCAAACAGCTTACAGCTTGTGACTCACCCTCACTTACAGGCCTGACTGGCTCAGCTCTCAAGGCACTCCAAGCCCTCAGAGAGCAGCATTTGTGCCACATTTCCCCAGCACAGGCACTCCTGTGTGCACACAGACACCAAGAGTCAGTGCAAGGCACCTGTGAGCAATTCCCTGAGGGCAGGGAATGCTCCCTGAGGATGCTTTGGCATCTCCCCAGCAGGCAAAGGGCTGAACCTGGAGGAGTGGGGGGATGGGCCCAGGCTCCGTCGTTGTTCAGGATCCCCGAGTGCAGCAAACGGGAGAGTTCCCGGCTGGGAGGCCCCACTCCGAGGGAGTGGCTGGCCCAGGAGAGCTGCAAGGGCTCCCTTTTGAGCGCTGCTTGCAGGGCCCCAAGAGGGGCTTCAGTCCCAGCCATGGTTCATCCTGGCGCACTTGGCACCAGCAGCTTTCTTTGGCAGGGTGAGAACAGGGATGTTGTGCCACGCAGGGCACAGAAACAGCTGCCAGGGCTGCTGCTCAAGGAACCAGGAGCTGGTTGGGCAGCAGCAGTGCCTGGAGCAGACAGTGTTTGTGATGAGCTGCAGAGGAGCTGAGCCCAGGGGCTGTTGGCCAAGGCCGAGGCCCCAGGAGCATTTCTCAGCTGGCAGGGCGGCCTGAGAAGGGGAGGGGAATGCAGCAGCACAGGGCCCATGGAAACCAAGGGACCATTGCAACCAAGGGACCATTGTGACACTGTGGGGCCCCATGGAATGAGACCAATGACCAGACCTGTGACCAATGGACTGACACTGTGGGGCCCCTGACCATTGGAGGCCCCATGAGACCAAGGGACCATTGTGACACAGGGCCTCATGGAACCGTGGAGACCATTGTGACATTGCTGGGCCTCATGGAGGGACCATTGTGGGGACCATGGACTGACGCTATATGACTCCATGGAATGTAGGAATCATTGTGACACTGAGGAGGCCCCATCAAGGCATTGGGAACTAAGGGGGGTTCCTTGTGACATTGTGGGCCCTCCTAGAAACATGGAGACCATTGTGACACTGTGGGGCACCATGAAACCAAGAGGCCTTTGTGACCCTGCAGGGCTGCATGGAACCAAGGGGCCATTGTGACATTGCCAGGCCTTCTGTCATAAGTGGTCCACTGTGACACTAAGAAACCAAGGGGACCATTGTGACACTGCAGGGCTTCATGGAACCAAAGCTCCAGGGTGACACAGAGAGGCCGCCTGTCACCAATGAGCCAAAGGAGACCATTGTGACACCACCATGCCCCCCATGGTCCAAAGGCCCATTGTGACATTGCAGGGGGCACAGAACAGAGGAGTGATGTGACACTGTGGGGCCTGTGGAAAACAGAGACCATTGTGACACTGCAAGGCCTCATGGAATGTTTTTGGGGCCATTGTGACACTGGGAGGCATCAGGAACCTTGGGGCCATTGTGAATTCCCTCGGGACCCCATGGAACCAAGGTGCCCTTGTGACACCTCAGGGACCCCATAAAACCCAGGAACACACAGAACAGGTCTGGCTGCTTTGCCCTCCTGTGGGCCACCTGACTGCTCCAGCTGACCTTGGCATGTTGAGGGCTCTTCTCATCTGCTGCTGAAACACTGGGGCTCCGTGCTTTCCTTCCTATGGAAAAGAACTGTCCTTCTCCTCCAGGCCATAACCAGAACTGGCATTTCACCACCAATTTCCTTCCCCAGGCATAACCACAATATCCAGACAAGTCTGTCTGCTTTTCATCTCTCAATATCCCAGGAGGATGCCTTTAGCCCCTTCTTATGAATGGAACTGTCCTTTTAGAACCAGGTGGGATGGCCTCTGTGGGTTCCATCTCAACACTGCCTATTGGGACAGACTGGCCAGTTGGCTTTGGACCCATGTGTTTTGGAGGGTTCCATCTCCAACACTGCCTATTGGGACAGACTGGAGGTGGATTGTTCCCTTGGATCATCATTCCATCCCATGGGGAGGAAGGGCACTGGGTCCAGAACAGAAAAATGCTCCCCTGTGAGCCCAGCCCTGCCCTGCCCTGGAACCCCACCCCCCCAGAGACATCCATCCCAGGCCCCACAGTGGGGCAAGGAGCTGGCACAGCACTGGCAACAGCTCCACAGCCACCTCTCCCTCCCCAGCCCATCTCTGGAGGAAAAAAGGACCCCAAGTGTATCTTATTTGTCTTCTCCCTTTCTGGACCTTTCTTTTGGGGTATTCCCTGACCACAAAATCAAGCCACATCTTGAGTGAATCCTCCCTCTGATTGAATGTTATCTGAACAACTTTGGAATCCAGGTCGGGGGCTTTCGGTAAGGCTGTTAGATTTGTTTTTGTCCTGGGGATACTGGGTAGACTTTTCTGTCCACTTGCAAATTTCAATAACCTTTAACGGGAGCTGGGGTAGATCTTTTCAAAGTTGGAATGGGCCCAAGGATATGCTTTTCAGTTGTCTTGTGTGAGCTTGGTTGACCTGGTGTCCTAAAGATGGTTTCCCAAAACCTGTTGTCTGATTGGGGCAATTTGTTGACCTGCTGTTTGGTTGGCAGGGGAGGCTCAGGACACTGAAACCATCTCTGATCACACCTCAGACCTTCATCTCTTCCTAGGCAAAAAAGCCATTCTTTAAAACAGGTCTTCACAACCACTCTTTCCTCTCTTCCCAGACACACCTGTCCTGCAAAACATCATGGCACAGGAAACAATCACCACAACCAATTCAATCTCAGTTCAAGTCTCTTTGAACCTAAAACTGCAAAAGTCAAGATGTGTTCAGCCTAAACCTCTTGCTCTCTTGACACTTTTCCTTTGCTCATGGCAAGCACAGCAAGGGGCTGGATTCACCTGCTGAGACCAAAATCTCTTGTGAGAGCAGAGCTAAGGCTGGATGTCCATGCATGGAGCCCCAGAAGGGCCCAGCTCTGCTGGGCAGGAGAGCTGCCTCAGCCATGGGTTTGTGCTGAGTGCAGGTGGAGATGTTGTTCAGGCTGATGAGGCAAGTGAGTTCTCCTTGCAGGGGCTTCAGTGTCCTGGTGGAATTTTGGAGTGGAATCTTGAGGCCTGCTGGGTGCACAGAGATGGCTGTCGGAGTTTCCTTCATTTGCCTGTGGGATTGTGGTGGCAAGGAGGCTGAAGAGTTTTGCAGGAGCTGTGGCCTGAGTGAGGTGGACATTTTGTGGCATTGTGCCAAGGAGTGTTTGCAGGTGTGCTGTGCTTGTGCCAGCTTTGCCAGAACACTGCTTGGAACAGGTTCTGATCCATGGTGCCTTGGACTTGCACAGCTGCAGGACATCTCCCAAGTTGGGACAAGGGGGCTGGCTTGTCCTTGCGAGCTGGGTTGCTATCCTGCCTGATCCCTATGTGCATTTGTTGTGCCAGTGCCAGTGCCCTGCTGTTTGTGTTTGGTGCTGTGGAAAGGAAGCATCAGGGGGCTTGGCCCTGCAGATGGTGCCAATGGGTGACTGAGCAAAGGCCATCTGCAGCCAGGGCCCCAGGGCTGAGCTGGGTTGCTGCCTGTGTGAGCCAAAGGCCACGGTGCAGGTGGGGATGGGATGGCCCAGGCCATCTGCCACTCTGCAGGGGATGGTGAGTAGAGGGACAGGAACAGAGGTCTCATTTGACCAAACACCAAGGGAGGCACGGGTAAGGGAAGCCCTGCAAATGCTCCAACTGCAGGAAGAACTTTGTCCCCTGCTCCAGCTTCAGCCCCCATTGGGGGACACACGTTGGGAAGAATGCTGGTGATCCATGTTCCCTTTGATCCACCCTGGCAAGACTCCTGTCCCTTTTGCTGCCCCTGCCAATGACATGATGTGGGATGGAAGAACATGAGGGTCTGGCCGTGGCTGTGTCATTACATTCACTTCCACCTCAGGTCATTGCCAGGGGCAGGAAAGGGACTCTCTCTCTCCCCTGAGGAGAAGGGTGTCCTTTCCAGGCAGGAGGGAATACGTGGCTGGGAAGAGTCAGTCGGTGGTGTTGTAGTTTTCCCTGTAAATAGTTTATCCTATCCCTTCTGTTATCAGTGTTGTTGCTGTTCCTGTTTGTTCCTTATCAGGTTGCTGTTCCCAGTAAATTGTTCTTATCCCAGCCCGGAATCGTTGCCTTTTGTGCTTTCCATGGGAGGTGGGAGGGCAGTGAGGGCAGCGTGGTTTTAGCGGGAGCAGGAAATTGGGGAATCCCATTCCTAAACCCCGGGCCATGGAGACCGAGCATCCCAGCTGGTCCCAGCCCTGGTGGCCATGGCAACAGCCTTGGGAGCGGGTCCCTGGCTGGGCTGTGGGAACCTCTTCCCTCTGGTGTCCAGGGACAGGAGTGGAGGGAATGGCCGCAGCTGAGTCGGGGCAGGCTCAGGTTGGATCTCAGGAAAAGGTTTTTGCCCAGAGGCTGCTGGGGCCCTGCCCAGGCTCCCCAGGGAAGGGTCCCAGCTCCAGGGCTCTCTCTGAGCTCCAGCAGCGTTTGGACAGCGCTGCCAGGCCAGGCTGGCATTGCTGGGGTGTCCTGTGCAGGGCCAGCAGCTGGCCTGGAGGATCCTGATGGGTCCCTCCCAGCTCAGCCAATTCTGTGGTTCTGGGATTCCATGAGTCTGGGGATGGGGCTGCCAATGGTTGCCATGGCAACGGGCTCTGGCTGCAGGCCTGACCTGGTGTCCATGGAACCACCACCCCTGGGATGGGGTCTCCATGGAGCTGCCAAGGAACTGACCATAGCAACAGGGGCTGGTGATGTTTGCCTGCTAAGGAACTGAGTTGCCACAGGCACTCAGAGGGGTTCCATGGGGATATTCCAAGAGTCTCCAGGCTGTTCCGGAGCTGGAATGTCCCACACAGAGACAGGGGCTCCATAGACACCTCCCAGGGCTTTCTGGAGATGGTAAAGAGCCCTGTGCTCAGAGGCAGTCACAGCCATTCCATGGTGACATCCCAGGCACCTTGGGCTGCAAAGGCACCGATCTGTCACAGGCACTCACGGGGCTCCACGCTGACATCCCAGGAGTCCCCAGGCTGCCCAAGAGCCGGGATGTCCCAGACACTCACAGGGGTTCTTGTCATGGGCACAGTGGGAGCTTCAGGCAAAAGCTTTGTTTCTTCATTGGAGAAACTCCTGCTGAGCCATGAGGTGGAGAAATGACACCCAACAGCCACCAGAGAACCCCAAAACCCTGCAGGACCCCTAAGACTTCTAAAATCTCTTCTCAGAGAGGAGAGTGAGAGCAGCTGGATCCAATCCCAGCCCCAGAGTTTGTCAAAGGTACTAAAGATTGGACAGGTTGATTTAAACTTTAATGCAATTTGTCCAAGAGGAATAATGATGGAATACCAGCTAGATTTCCAGAAATACAGCTCTGTTTATTCTGATCATGATTAGACAGAAAGATCTTGATCAGAGTTCTTTCCTGCACAGCATAGGAGCTCTAACAATTAGAATATCGTGCTCTAGGAATCAATTTTGAAGTCACCAGGGCCCTGCTGGAGTTGTTGGAGCCCACTGAAGGCAGACACTCCTGCTCCAGCAGGAACTGCCTTTCCTGTGCCATGAGCAGGGCAGGTCCCACTGCAGGAAAAGCCCCCCAGGCCAGCCTCAGCACAGGGAAGGCTTCGGGCACAAGGGCAGAGTGCTGTGCTGGGAGCAGTGCCAGGGAGAGCCTGAGGCACCAAAGGCACCTTGGCAGCAGCAGCTGCTTGCAGGCCATGGCCAGAAGCCTCCCCTGGCAGCCCGGCCTGGTGGCCACCACTGCAGAGCTGCTGCCTCAGGGCTCATTCCTGGCTGGGCTCTGAAAAGCCACTTGTGCTCCAGGAGCCTGACTGGGAAGCCATTGGCCCCAGACCCTTGGGGACAAGATATTAATGACAAAACTCTTGATGCCAGCAGAGCCAAGGCTGGGGCAGAGTAAAGGGGAGAGCCAGGCCCAGGGGACAGGGCTGCCATGGTGATGGCTGTGAGGTCACTGCCCCTGCAGCAGCCTGGCTGCCCTCAGCAGACATTCTGGCCAGAAGTCTTGGCATTGCACATCCCCACATCCCAGTGCCCATCCCGGGAAGAGTCCTGAGCAATGAGGGAGGGACAGGATCTGCCCTGTCTTGGCCCTTTGCATTCCTGGAACACATCCATGTTTGCTCAGCACAGAGACACCTTTCCTTTGCTTGTCCCCACCTATCATCAGTGCCTCCAGTGTTCTGCCCTACCTGGAACTTGGGGACATTTTTTCTCAGTCATATCCCTTATGGGGGTCTCTTTAAAGAACAAGAAACTTCAGCATTTCAATCTGACTTTGAATTGTTAAGAGGCTTTTTTGAGCGCACTCGGAGGCACTGATGAGTGTGATGCAAAAAGAGCACCAAAGGCCCAGAGGGTCATTGAAGTCCCCTGTGCTGTGTCTGTGCTGCTGAGCTGGGCCGGGCTCCTGGCCCAGAGGCAGCTGCTGGCAAGGGCAGCGCTGCAGAGAGACAGCTCTGGGCAGGAGCAGCTCCTGTGCACAGCCCAGCAGGGCTGGGGCACTGCCAGGGCCCCTCAGGGACACCAGCAGGGCACAGACTGAGCTCCCAGGGGCTCAGCACTGGCAGGGGCTGTGCCATGGCCCAGAGGGGGCTGTGTCACAGCAGCACCTCTGTGGCTGTGTCCTAGAGGCACAGAGCAGCTGGCATGTCAGCAAGGGGCTGTGTGACAGCACAGAGTGGGCTGTGTGAGCTCACAGACTGGGCTCTGACATCACAGAGTTTGTTGTGTGAGGTCATGGAGCAGCTCCAGCATCATAGAGGGGTCTGTGTGACATCATAGAGCAGGCTGTGAGGTCATAGCGTGTGCAGTGACATTACAGAGTGGCAGTATGGCATCACAGAGAGGGTTGTGTGACATCACTGATGGACTTGTGGCATCGCAGAGGTGGCTGTGACATCACAGAGTAGGGTGTAAGGCCATAGAGCAGACTGTACCATGATGGAGGGTGGCTCTGTGACATCAGACTGGGTTATGACATCGCTGTGTGTCTGAGTAACATCACAGAGCAGGCTGTGACATCACAGAGCTGACAGTGACATTCAGGGGTGACTTTGTGACCTCAGAGTGCAGCTTTATGACATCAAAGAGTGATATCCCAGCATTGGCTCTGTGACATCACATGGGGGATTTGTGTCATCACATCCTGGGCTGTTAAATCCTAGAGGAAGTGTGACATCACAGGGTCTGTGAGACATCATGGGGGGTGGCTCTGTGACATCACAAGGAGTCTTTCTGACATCACTGATGGCTGTGTGACATCACAGAAGGCTGTTTGAAATCACAGGGGCTGTGTGACATCACAGGGGTTGTGTGACATCACAGGGAATCTGTGTGACATCACAGGGTGGCTTTGTGACATCACAGGGGGTAGTGTGACATCACATGGGGGATTTGTGTCATCCCATCCTGGGCTTTAACATCACAGGGCCTGTGTGACATCATAGGTGGTTCTGTGGAATCACAGATGGCTCTGTGACATCACAGGGGCTGTGTGAGGTCACTGGGGAGGTCCCTCTGCCCCGGCCCCCCTCACAGTTCCCCCCAGAACAGTCCAACCCTGCTCGTGCACAGCGGGATCCCCTGTCCCCCCGGGTCCCCCCGGCCCCGCAGCCTCCCCCAGAGGATGTTCCACGAGATCGAGCCCAGAGCCTGACATGGGAACGGGGGCCGGGGCCCTGGGGGTGGCACAGGGGGACAGGGACCCCCCGGCAGCATCCCCGTGTCCCCCAGGGCCAGAGCCTGGGCCAGGGCTCCTTCACCCTCTTACAAACGAGGGGCTGAGAGCGCTGAAAAAATCCCCAGCAAGGAATCAGCAAAAACCAGATTGAATATTAAGGGAGAGCAGCACAGAGTTCCTTGGCAAGAGTCACTCTGCTCCTGACTGGGCACTCTAGGCACACCAAAGAAACAAAGCAACAAAAAACCAAACAAAATCCAGTCAAAGAAGAAATGAACCAAAACCAGGACTTGACTGATACCTTAGACTTCAGCATTTAGCAAAAGAACAGCACTTAACAGTATTTAACCTTACTTGTAACCTAGGACTTAATGATGTAGCTCAGCAATAAAACTTAAAAATATTCAACTTAGCTTATCACTTCTATTCAATGTAACAACTTAGCAAAAGAACAACGCTGAGAAACATTTAACTTAGCTTACAGCTTGTGGCTAACCCTTACTTACAGGCCTGACTGTCTCAGCTCTCCAAGGCACTCCAAGCCCTCAGAGAGCAGCATTTGTGCCACATTTCCCCAGCACAGGTACTCCTGTGTGCACACAGACACCAAGAGTCAGTGCAAGGCACCTGTGAGCAATTCCCCTGAGGGCAGGGAATGCTCCCTGAGGATGTTTTGGCATCTCCCCAGCGGGCAAAGGGCTGAGCCTGGAGGAGTGGGGGGATCGGCCCAGGCTCCGTCGTTGTTCAGGATCCCCGAGTGCAGCAAACGGGAGAGTTCCCGGCTGGGAGAGGCCCCACTCTGAGGGAGTGGCTGGCCCAGGAGAGCTGCAAGGGCTCCTTTTGAAGCGCTGCTTGCAGGGCCCCAAGAGAGGGGCTTCAGTCCCAGCCATGGTTCATCCTGGCCGCACTTGGCACCAGCAGCTTTCTTTGGCAGGGTGAGAACAGGGATGTTGTGCCACACAGGGAACAGAAACAGCTGCCAGGGCTGCTGCTAAAGGAACCAGGAGCTGGTTGGGCAGCAGCAGTGCCTGGAGCAGACAGTGTTTGTGAGGAGCTGCAGAGGAGCTGAGCCCAGGGGCTGTTGGCCAAGGCCGAGGCCCAGGAGCATTTCTCAGCTGGCAGGGCGGCCTGAGAAGGGAGGGGGAATGCAGCAGCACAGGGCCCATGGAACCAAGGGACCATGGTGACACTGTGGGGCCCTGTGAGACCAAGGGGCCATGGTGACACTGTGGGGCCCTGTGAGACCAAGGGACCATTGTGACACTGTGGGGCCCTGTGAGACCAAGGGACCATGGTGACACTTTGGGGCCTCACGGAATCATGGAGACCACTGTGAAATTGCTGGGCCTCATAGAATCCAGGGGACCGTACTGATGCTGTGTGACTCCATGGAATGTAGGATTCATTGTGACACTGAGAGGCCCCATCAAAGCAAGGGTCCTTTGTGAAACTGTGGGGCTTCATGGAATCATGGAGAGCATTATGGCAATTTGGGATGTCAAGGAACCAAGGGGCCATTGTGACACTGTCACACCCCATGGAACCAAAGGTCCACTGTGACATTATAAGGCCTCATGGAGCCATGGTACCATGGAAGGACCATTGAGATACTTCACAGCCTCAGAGAATCAAGGGGCTGTTGTGGCACTGTGAGGACTCATGGAATCATGGAGATCTTTGGGGCACTGTGGGCCCCATGGAATAAGCAAAGCATTGTGACGCTGTGGGGCACCATGGAACCAAGGAGACCATTGTGACACTGTGGGGCACCATGAAACCAAGAGGCCTTTGTGACCCTGCAGGGCTGCATGGAACCAAGGGACCATTGTGACATTGCCAGTCCTTCTGTCATCAGCAGTGCATTGTGACACTAAGAAACCAAGGGGACCATTGTGACACTGCAGGGCTTCATGGAACCAAAGCTCCAGGGTGACACAGAGGCCGCCTCTCATTAATGCTCCAATGTCACTCCGTGGAGCCAAAGGAGACCATTGTGACACCACAAACCCCCATGGTCCAAAGGCAATTGCGACACTGCAGTGCTCACAGAACAGAGGAGTGACATGACATTGTGGGGCCTGTGGAACCACAGAGACCATTGTGACACTGCAAGGCCTCATGGAATCCTTGGGAGCATTGTGAAACTGCGGGACCTTCAGGATCCTGGGGGCCATGGTGACACTGTGGGACCCCATGGAACCAAGGCAGCCTTGTGACACCTCAGGGCCCCATAAAACCAGGGGAACACAGAACAGGTCTGGCTGGTTTGGCCTCCCGTGGGCCACCTGACTGGTCCAGCTGACCTTGGCGTGTTGAGGGTCTCTTCTCATCTGCTGCTGAAACACTGGGGCTCCATGCTTTCCTTCCTGTGGTAAAGAACTGTCCTTCTCCTCCAGGCACCCATGACCAGAATTGGGATTTCAAAACCAAATTCCCTTCTATCCAGGCATTGTTCCCATAGCAATATTGCCAGGACAAGTCTGTCTGCCTGTGCTTTCACAAGGGTCACCTCTCATCTGTGCCCAAAACCCTGGGGAAGGCTCTGTGCTTTCCTTCCTATGGAAGAGAACTCTCCTTCCTGGCCAGGTGCCCATGGCCAAATTTGGGTTCCACCTCCATCATTCCCAACTGTGGCAGACTGGAGGAGAGCCGGTGGAGGGCTGAGTGTGCCAAAGGCAGAGCTCAGCTGCCCTTGGGGGCTGCAGGAACAGTCCAGAGCCCAAAGAGCCTCCATGGCTGTGCTGGGAACCAAGGCTGGAGGAGGGAAATGCAGGGCTGCTGAGGGATGGGAGGGGATGGAATTCCAGCAGACCCATCAGCTTGCAAGATGCTCTGCTCTCCCTCAGCTCCTCTCTGAGAGATGCCGATCCCAGCTCGGCACCTCAGGGCACTGGGGCCCTACAAGGAGAACTGCTGGGCACACAACTGATGTCTGCCTGGAAAGGGGCACCGGTTTTTACACCTGATAGTTTCATCATATATGAGCAAATCTTTATTATCTGGGTCACTTGAGTACTTTGCAGAAATGGCAAATTTTCTCACCAGGAACAGGAATTTCGTGGATCTACTTTTTTCTTCTACTGATGGCAGGAGAAAAAATATTGATCTTTCCTCTACGTGCGCCACTAACATTCAGTGTAATATTTCATGACCCTCTTCCTTGTTTCCAGCTCTCCTGGCTAAAAGGCCATTTCTATGGACATCTCTTCATTTAGAGCAGCTGCATCTATGCCTTTACTGTTGCTCCCAGATTTCCTCCTGCAGCTGTTTACTGGTAATTTCAACACATCTGCCTTGAATTGATTCATGCTTTGAGCATCAAGCAGTTGCCCAATCCTTCAGAAGTTTAAATAGCTCCTTACTCAGCATCTTATTTGTATTTTTATCTTTCATATTGCCTCTTCTCATGTCTTTGTCTAAAATCCTTTCTGTATGGCAATGCCTCATGGATGGTGGATATAGCAGATGCCACTGGGATGTCACAAGGAGCTGAGGGAAGGGTTTTAGTTTATTAAATTTAAACATGTTCGCATGTTTTTGTGTGTGGCAAGAAGAAAAGCCTTTCTGTGCCTCTGAATCGCAGCAGTTCCTGGTCCCTCCAAGGACACAGACCTGATGAGTTGTGGTTCCCACTTCAATGGCTGCACTTGGACCTCCCTCCATGGCCAGAGCAGAGCTCTCTTGTCCCAGAAAGTCCCTGGCACTGGAGCGATGAAGGGAACTGCACAGGCTGTGGGATCAAGGGCAGGGCAGAGCACGGGAGAAGAATGACTTTGGCATTTGATGGAGCTGTGCCTTCCCTTGGCTTTGCTGGCTGACAGGAAATGAACATCCCTCTGTGTCTCGGGCAGCTCCTTCTGCAGGGAAAGCAGGTGGGAGTTGGAGTCAAGGAGCAGAAACCTGCAGGTGCAGCCCGGGCTGGAGGGAGATCAGAGTTGCACAAACCAGCTCTGAGTGCCAGGGCTTGGATAGGGAAATGGTGGGGAGAGGGTTGGGACAGAGTCTGATTGATTGTCAGCCATGAAGGGTCTTGATTTTCATATCCATTCAAAAGGCACGAGGAGGATTGACTTGGATTCAGTGTCAGTTGGAGATTGCACATATCCATATATTACAGGAAGAAAAAAACCGAGACAGGGCCTAAAAATATTTTCTTACTGTCTTTTGAAATGTTATATATTCAGTTTAAATACACTTCAAGCCTCTGAAGCAGCAAAATTCAGCAGCAGCCACTGCAAGTTGCTGAGGATGTCAGCAGCCCCCACTGAGCCAGCCCTGCCCAGAGACCGTGAGGGAATGGGCAGACAAGGAGAGTGTGCCCGGGGCTGGGCAAGCAGCACTCAGAGGCACCAGGGCCTGCAGCTGGGAAATGGAGTGTGGAATGGGGCTGGGAAAGCCCTGCCTGGGCTGTGCCAAGCAGGACACACAAGCCCTGACCTCCATGCCCCAAACAATTCTCTCCATGAGACATTTTAAAGGAATTACAGTTATTGGTGTCCTCTGTATTGGATTGACTGGAAGAATACCAGCATGAGACTCTCAGGAGCTAAAAAAAAACCAAACAGCCTTCACTAGAAACTTTAGAAAATCAGAGAAACTTTGGCAAAAGGTACATTATAACATTCAATCAGCAAAACACACTTCTCAAAGCATTAACTTGGCCCATTCAACTTCAGAATCTCTATGCCCATTCCATTTTAAGTTAATCAAAATTTGCAGAGAGAAAGAAATAGGAGAAGTAGACACAGAAAGAGAGAAAGACATATAAGATACAGAGAAGCACCCCCACCTGGATTCCAGTGTTGTTCAGATGGAAATTGCAAGAGGAGGAGGGAGGGTCAAGATGTGTGCTTGCCTTGTGGTCAGACTTAAATACCCCTTGGTCTTTTGGGCCCTTCCCCAGGTGGGGACTGGGGTCATTTGGTCCCTCAGGAGCTGGGCTGGGGGCTGCAGAGGTGGCTGTGGAGCATTGCCTGTGCTGTGCCAGGGGCTGGCAGACACTGCAGACACTGCGGGGCTGGGATGGAGGCTCTGGGGGATTGGGGTTCCAGGGCAGGGCAGGGCTGGGCTCACAGGGCAGGGCAAAGCTGGACCTGCCCCTTCCTCCCCCACACATGAAATGATCCAAGCCAACAATCTCCTCCAGTCTGTCCCAATAGGCAGTGTTGGAGGTGGACCCAAATTTGGAGACACGGGAACCTGGCCAGGAAGGACAGTTCTCTTCCATAGGGAAGGAAGCACAGAGCCTTCCCCAGGGTTTTGGGCACAGATGAGAGGTGACCCTTGTGAAAGCACAGGCAGACAGACTTGTCCTGGCAATATTGCTATGGGAACAATGCCTGGATAGAAGGGAATTTGGTTTTGAAATCCCAGTTCTGGCCATGGCCTGGAGGAGAAGGACAGTTCTTTACCACAGGAAGGAAAGCACGGAGCCCCAGTGTTTCAGCAGCAGATGAGATGAGACCCTCAACATGCCAAGGAGGACATGAATATTCATGTGTGTTATAAATGGACGAGGCTTTAAATATATATATATATTATACCTGTACTTGAATATCTTTATGGGGCCCTGACTAGTCCTAGTTATCTTTGATGGGCTGCAGGGGTGATGTTCACAATGGCTGGGCTGCAGCTCTGGTTTGTCAAGGTAACTAGGATAAAGGGGGGTGGGCTACTTAGTCAGGCAGAACCTTGAAGGAGCTCAATGGTGTCTAAGGAAGATCTTGATCCTGTGCTGTGAAGATCTGCTGCTGTTCCAAGAGAACAATGGAGAGGTACAGGACTTATGAAATAGAATAGCTTTAACCACATGGGACTTATCTAATATGATTAAATATGCTATTGGGACTCTGTGTCACCCTGGAATATGTTAACTACAACACTCAATGGTCCCAAGGTCAGCTGGAGTGTCAGGTGGCCCCGGGAGGCCAAACCAGCCAGACCTGTTCTGTGTCCCCTTGGTTTTATGGGGCCCTGAGGTGTCACAAAGGCTGCCTTGGTTCCATGGGGCCCCACAGTGTCACAATGGTCTTTTGGTTCAATGGTGCCCCCAGCTTCCTGAAGGCTTATTCCATGGTGTCCCAAAGGCCCCAATGGATTCCATGAGTCCTTGAGTATTCCCCCTTTGGGACGTGAGGGTTTTGAGGATGAAGAGGAGACGAGAATCTTGACTCCATAATTAGAAGGTTTGATTTATTATATCATATATATCTTACATCAAGACTATACTACAAAGAGATAGAAGGAAGAATGTCTCAGAAGGCTAGCTAAGAATAGAATAGAAAGAATGATAACAAGGGGAGCTGGCTCTGACAGAGAGCCAGAGTCCAGCTCTGCCATGACTGGTCAAGAATTCCAAACACCCTCAGAAGGCCAATCACAGATGCACCTGGGCCTTGCATTCCACAGCAGCAGATAACAATTGTTTACATCTTGTCTCTGAGGCACTCTCTCGGTTTCTCAGAAGGAAAAATCCTAAAGGAAGGATTTTTGGCACAAAAGATGTCTGCAACATCTCACCCTTTTAATTAATTAAATTTAAAAGAAAAGTGTTTGTAATTTTCTCTGCTGGGCCCATGCAGAGCGCTCCACAAACACCTGACAAGTTATTTTGGGCAATCCAAATCTCAATCAAGTGCTGGTGTGGAATGAACAGGGAACTCTCATTTGCTCTTCACCTGTATAACATAAGATTCTAACAATCCTCTGGCTCACAACAATCTTATAATATAAAAAAATCCTCAAAAAGCAATGCAATGAAATTCAAGTCCAAGCAGCTTGGTTTCTGTGGAAAAGTCCATGGACTGAAGATGTTCCTCTTTGCCATCTCTGAAAGTTCCTTTTGTTCCTGAGACAGGCTTGCAGACTCCTGAAACAACAAACTGCTGAAGAAAAATCTATCAATGTTTTTTAGTTATCAAACAATTTCAAACAGTCCTGAGTTGAATTTCTAGAATGTCTTTGCACAGCCCTACATTGAACAACTGGGGCTACAAGCTATTTTTAAATACTGTTCAATGCTTCTGAGCTGCTGCTGAAACCTTTTATCAACTCTTTTTATTTAATTCAAAAATTTCTTCTTTGACTCTTTTTTTTTTTTTTTTTTGTTTGTTTGTTTGTGTGTTTGTTGCCCAGTCAGGAGCAGAGTGACTCAAGTCAAAGGAACCACAGCTCTCAGTTGGAGGGGCCATATTCAATGTATTACAGTTTCAAAAACCCCAAACCTGGGAATTTTTCAAAATGTTTCTCAGCCCTGTTTGTAAAGGGAAGGATTCAGTTGGAGAACCCCAAATCCAGCAGGGGGCCGGGCGGTGGCCCAGCCCAGCAGCCTCCCCAAGATTTGCTGAGGAGGCCCAGCCCCCCCAGTGTCAGGCCTGCCCCAGCCTGGAACATCCACTGGGGGGAATGGCAGAAAGGGGACAAGGTTTCGGGGCTGGGTCCCCAAAATGGACTGCTCAGGGGAACAGGGGCTGCAGCTGGGAAATCCCAGTGTGGAATGGGGCTGGGATGTCAAGGGCCATCTTGATTCCACAGAACCAATGATGACACACAGGCCCTGCACTAAAGCCCCATGCCCCAAACAATTCCCCCATGAGACACCAAGCCAAAGGAATTACAATTATTGGTGTCCTCTGAGTCTGAGGATGTACTGGAGAAATCTACTCTTCTGAGATCCTCAGGAGCTCAAAACATGTTGACCAGAACATCCAGCAATAAATTTCTGAAAATCAGAGAAACTTTGGCAAATGGTACAGTCTTATAACATTCAATCAGCAAAACACACAGCCTCAAAGCATTAACTTGTCCATCAGTGATGTCAGAATCTCTGTGATGCCCATTCCATTTTAAGTTAATCAAAATTTGCAGAGAGAAAGAAATAGGAGAAGTAGACACAGAAAGAGAGAAAGACATATAAGATACAGAGAAGCACAGACCCCCACCTGGATTCCAGTGTTGTTCAGATGGAAATTGCAAGAGGAGGGAGGGTCAAGATGTGTGTGCTTGCCTTGTGGTCAGACTTAAATACCCCTTGGTCTTCCTGGGACCCAGCCCCCAGGTGGGGACTGGGGTCATTTGGCCCCTCAGGAGCTGGGCTGGGGGCTGTCCAGAGGTGGCTGGAGCTCAGCATTGCCTGTGCTGTGCCAGGGGCCCTGGCAGACACAGCCCTGCTGGGCTGGGATGGAGGCTGCTGGGGGATTGGGGTTCCAGGGCAGGGCAGGGCTGGGCGGTTTGGGGCAGGGCAAAGCTGGACCTGCCCCCTCCTCCCCAGCACAGAAATGATCCAAGCCAACAATCTCCCCAGTCTGTCCCAACAGGCAGTGTTGGAGGTGGACCCAAATTTGGAGACTGTGCTCAAAACCTGGCCAGGAAGCTCCAAGTTCAGATTCTTCCATAGGAATTAGTAAAAAATCAAGAGCCTTCCCACTGAGGGTTTTGGTCCCCAGGTTGCATGAGAGGTGACCCTTTGTGAAACCTCATCCCACAGGCAGACAGACTTGTCCTATCAACATTTTACAGGAGGAAAAAACAATGCCTTTGGATAGATGGGAATTTGTCTTTTTTAAAATCCTCCCAGTTTTCTCAGCCCTCTGAACCTGGAGTTCTTCAGGACAGCTAGAATCCACGTCTTACCACAGGAAGTCAAGCCACATACCAGGAGCCCAAGTGCCCAAAGCAGCAGATGGGCAGACAAAGAGAATGTCAACATGCCAAGGTCAGTTGTTCACTCAGAGGCACCAGTGTCCCTGGGAAATGGGGTTTGGGATGGCCAAACTTGCCAGAAGGTTTGACCTGTATCTGTGTCCCCTTGGTTTTCATGGGGCCCTGAGGTGAATAGAAAGAATGATAACAAAGGAGCTGCTCCTTGGTTCCTGGTCAAGAAATGGGGTCCCACAGTTTCACAACAACTCCCAGCATTTCCTAACAAAGGTCCATCTTGTCTCTGGGGTGGTTTCTCACAAAGGAAAAATCCTAAAGGATCCAGGATTTTTTCCAAAACATAACTCTACAACATTGAAGTGCCACAATGGTCTCTGTGGTTCCACAGGCCTCCAATGTCATGTCACTCCTCTGTTCCGTGAGCCCTGCAATGTCACAATGGGCCTTTGGACCATGAGGGTTTGTGGTGTCACAATGGTCTCCATTGGCTCCACGGTGTCACAATGGAGCATTGATGAGGAGGAGGGTCCTCTCTGTGTTGCCCCTGGAGCTTTGGTTCCATGAAGCCCTGCAGTGTCACAATGGTCCCCTTGGTTTCTTAGTGTCACAATGCACCACTGATGACAGAAGGCCTGGCAATGTCACAATGGCTGTGGTTCCCCTGTGCTGTGCAGGGCCCTGGTTTCATGGTGCCCCACAGGGTCACAATGGTCTCCTTGGTTCCATGGTGCCCCACAGCGTCACAATGCTTTGCTTATTCCATGGGGCCTCGTAGTGTCACAATGGTCTCCATGATTCCATGAGTCTCCTCAGTGCCACAACAGCCCCTTGGTTCCATGAGGCTGTGAAGTGTCTCAATGGTCTTTCCAAGGTTCCATGGTTCCATGAGGCCTTGCAATGTCACAGTGGACCTTTGGTTCCACAGGGTGTGACAATGTCCCAATGTCCCTTGTTCTCACAGGGCCCCACAGTGTCACCAGGGCCCCTTGGTCTATCAGGGCGCCACGGTGTCACAATGGTCCCTTGGTTCCATGGGCCCTGTGCTGCTGCATTCCCCCTCCCTTCTCAGGCCGCCCTGCCAGCTGAGAAATGCTCCCTGGGCCTCGGCCTTGGCCAACAGCCCCTGGGCTCAGCTCCTCACAAACACTGTCTGCTCCAGGCACTGCTGCTGCCCAACCAGCTCCTGGTTCCTTTAGCAGCAGCCCTGGCAGCTGTTTTTGTTCCTTCATTGGCTGCAACATCCCTGTTCTCACCCTGCCAAAGAAAGCTGCTGGTGCCAAGTGCGGCCAGGATGAACCATGGCTGGGACTGAGCCTCTCTCTCTTGGGGTCCTGCAAGCAGCGCCCAAAAGGAGCCCTTGCAGCTCTCCTGGGCCAGCCACTCCCTCGCAGTGGGGCCTCTCCCAGCCGGGAACTCTCCCGTTTGCTGCACTCGGGGATCCTGAACAACGACGGAGCCTGGGCCGATCCCCCCACTCCTCCAGGCTCAGCCCTTTGCCCGCTGGGGAGATGCCAAAACATCCTCAGGGAGCATTCCCTGCCCTCAGGGGAATTGCTCACAGGTGCCTTGCACTGACTCTTGGTGTCTGTGTGCACACAGGAGTGCCTGTGCTGGGGAAATGTGGCACAAATGCTGCTCTCTGAGGGCTTGGAGTGCCTTGGAGAGCTGAGCCAGTCAGGCCTGCAAGTGATGGTGAGTCACAAGCTGTAAGCTGAGTTCAATGCTGCTAAGAGTTGTTCTTTTGCTAAGTTGTTACATTGAATAGAAGTGATAAGCTAAGTTGAATATTGTAAAGTTTTATTGCAGAGCTAAATCATTAAGTCCTAGGTTACAAGTAAGGTTAAATACTGTTAAGTGCTGTTCTTTTGCTAAATGCTGAAGTCTAAGGTATCAGTCAAGTCCTGGTTTTGGTTCATTTCTTCTTTGACTGGATTTTGTTTGGTTTTTTGTTGCTTTGTTTCTTTTGGTGTGCCTAGAGTGCCCAGTCAGGAGCAGAGTGACTCTTGCCAAGGAACTCTGTGCTGCTCTCCTTAATATTCAATCTGGTTTTGCTGATCCCTTGCTGGGTTTTTTTCAGCGCTCTCAGCCCCTTGTTTGTAAGAGGGTGAAGGAGCCCTGGCCCAGGCTCTGGCCCTGGGGACAGGGGATGCTGTGGGGGTCCCTGTCCCCTGTGCCACCCCCCAGGGCCCCGGCCCCGGCCCAAGTTATTTTGTCAGGCTCTGGGCTCGATCTCGTGGAACATCCTCTGGGGAGGCTGCGGGGCCAGGGGGACCCGGGGGACAGGGGGACCCCGCTGTGCACGAGCAGGGTTGGACTGAAAGTTCCTTTTCTCTGGGGGAACTGTGAGGGGGGCCGGGGCAGAGGGACCTCCCAGTGACCTCACACAGCCCCTGTGATGTCACAGAGCCATCTGTGATTCCACAGAACCACCAAATGATGTCACACAGGCCCTGTGATGTTAAAGCCCAGCATGGGATGAAACAAAACCCCCATGTGATGTCACAGAGCCAATGCTGGGATATCACTCTGGGCTGTCACACAGCTGCAGTCTGAGGTCACAAATCACCCCTGCATGTCACGGTCTCTTCTGTGATGTCACAGCCGGTTCTGTGATGTTACTCAGACATCCAGCGATGTCAAACAACCCAGTCTGATGTCACAGAGCCACCCTCCATGATGGTACAGTCTGCCAAATGGCCTTACACCCTACTCTATGATGTCACAGCCACCTCCCCAATGTCACAAGTCCATCAGCGATGTCACACAACCCTCTCTGTGATGCCATACTGCCACTCTGTAATGTCACTGCACACACTATGACCTCACACCCTGCCTGGAATGGCTCTCTAACGTCACTGCACATGGAATGGCATGACCTCACAGCCTGCTCTATGATGTCACACAGACCCCTCTATGATGCTGGAGCTGCTCCATGACCTCACACAACAAACTCTGTGATGTCAGAGCCCAGTCTGTGAGCTCACACAGCCCACTCTGTGCTGTCACACAGCCCCTTGCTGACATGCCAGCTGCTCTGTGCCTCTGGGACACAGCCACAGAGGTGCTGCTGTGACAAAGCCCCTCTGGGCCATGGCACAGCCCCTGCCAGTGCTGAGCCCCTGGGAGGCTCAGTCTGTGCCCTGCTGGTGTCCCTGAGGGGCCCTGGCAGTGCCCCAGCCCTGCTGGGCTGTGCACAGGAGCTGCTCCTGGCCAGAGCTGTCTCTCTGCAGCGCTGCCCTTGCCAGCAGCTGCCTCTGGGCCAGGAGCCCGGCCCAGCTCAGCAGCACAGACACAGCACAGGGACTTCAATGACCCTCTGGGCCTTTGGTGCTCTTTGCATCACACTCATCAGTGCCTCCGAGTGTGCTCAAACCTCCTCAAAAAACTCAAAATCAGATTCAAAGTCCAAACTTCCTTTAACTCTAAATGGCTCCCACTGAGGGACAGAACTCATATGAAAGTGTCCCCAGGTTGCAGGTAGGGCAGAACACTGGTACTTTGACACAGCGTCAGTTGGAGATTGCACATATCAATGTATTACAGGAAGAAAAAACCTAAGCAGGACCTCACAAATGTTTTCTCACTGTCTTTTTAAATATGTTACATTCAGTTGGAATACACATCGAGCCTCTGGAGCAGTAAAATTCAGCAGCAGCCTCTGCAAGTTGCTGAGGATGTCAGCAGCCCCCACTGAGCCAGCCCTGCCCAGAGACCGTGGGGGAATGGGCAGACAAGGAGAGCGTCCTCGGGGCTGGGCAAGCAGCACTCAGAGGCACCAGGGGCTGCAGCTGGGAAATGGAGTGTGGAATGGGGCTGGGAAAGCCCTGCCTGGGCTGTGCCAAGCAGGAGACACACAAGCCTGCACTCCCATGCCCCAAACAATTCTTTCCATGAGACATTTTAAAGGAATTACAATTATTGGTGTCCTCTGAGTTGGATGTACTGGAGAAATAGCTACCAGAGATCCTCAGGAGCTCAAAACAACTGACCAGATTTAATTGGTAAATTTAGAAAATCAGAGAAACTTTGGCAAAAGGTACATTATAACATTCAATCAGCAAAACACACTTCTCAAAGCATTAACTTGGCCCATTCAACTTCAGAATCTCTATGCCCATTCCATTTTAAGTTAATCAAAATTTGCAAAGAGAAAGAAATAGGAGAATTAGACACAGAAAGAGAGAAATCATATAAGATACAGAGAAGCATCCCCACCTGGATTCCAGTGTTGTTCAGATGGAAATTGCAAGAGGAGGGAGGGTCAAGATGAACCTCTTCCCCTTGTGGTCAGACTTAAATACCCCTTGGTCTTCCTGGGCCACATTTCCCCAGGTGGGGACTGGGGTCATTGGTCCCTCAGGAGCTGGGCTGGGGGCTGCAGAGGTGGCTGTGGAGCATTGCCTGTGCTGCTTTGCCAGGGGCTGGCAGACACTGCAGGGTTGGGATGGAGGCTCTGGGGGATTGGGGTTCCAGGGCAGGGCAGGGCTGGGCTCACCGGGCAGGGCAAAGCTGGACCTGCCCCTTCCTCCCAACCATGAAATGATCCAAGCCAACAATCTCCTCCAGTCTGTCCCAAAGGCAGTGTTGGAGGTGGACCCAAATTTGGAGTGGAACCTGGCCAGGAAGGAGAGTTCTCTTCCATAGGAAGGAAAGCACAGAGCCTTCCCCAGGGTTTTGGGCACAGAGGAGAGGTGACCCTTGTCCACAGGCAGACAGACTTGTCCTGAGGATGATTGCTATGGGAACAATGCCTGGATAGAAGGGAATTTGGTTTTGAAATCCCAGTTCTGGTCATGGCCTGGAGGATTAAGGACAGTTCTTTACCACAGGAAGGAATAGACGGAGCCCCAGTGTTTCAGCAGCAGATGAGAATAGACCCTCAACATGCCAAGGTCAGCTGGACCAGTCAGGTGGCCCGGGAGCCAAACCAGCCAGACCTGTTCTGTGTGTCCCCTTGGTTTTAGGGGCCCAGGTGTCACAGATGCACCTGTTGGTTCCATGGGGTCCCACAGTTTAACAATGGTTCCCATCTTGTCCTGAAGGTCCGGTTTCTCAGGTGGAAAAATCCTAAAGGAAGGATTTTTTCCATGACAACATTGAAGTGCCACAATGGTCTCTGTGGTTCCACAGGCCTCACAATGTCATGTCACTCCTCTGTTCCATGAGCCCTGCAATGTCACAATGGGCCTTTGGACCATGAGGGTTTGTGGTGTCACAATGGTCTCCGTTGGCTCCACGGTGTCACAATGGAGCATTGATGAGGCGGCCTCTCTGTGTCACCCTGGAGCTTTGGTTCCATGAAGCCCTGCAGTGTCACAATGGTCCCCTTGGTTTCTTAGTGTCACAATGCACCACTGATGACAGAAGGCCTGGCAATGTCACAATGGCCCCTTGGTTCCATGGTGCCCTGCAGTGTCACAATGGCCTCTTGGTTCCATGGTGCCCCACAGCGTCACAATGCTTTGCTTATTCCATGGGGCCTCGTAGTGCCACAATGGTCTCCATGATTCCATGAGTCTCCTCAGTGCCACAACAGCCCCTTGGTTCCATGAGGCTGTGAAGTGTCTCAATGGTCTTTCCAAGGTTCCATGGTTCCATGAGGCCTTGCAATGTCACAGTGGACCTTTGGTTCCATGGGGTGTGACAATGTCCCAATGTCCCTTGTTCTCACAGGGCCCCACAGTGTCACCAGGGCCCCTTGGTCTATCAGGGCGCCACGGTGTCACAATGGTCCCTTGGTTCCATGGGCCCTGTGCTGCTGCATTCCCCCCTCCCCTTCTCAGGCCGCCCTGCCAGCTGAGAAATGCTCCTGGGCCTCGGCCTTGGCCAACAGCCCCTGGGCTCAGCTCCTCACAAACACTGTCTGCTCCAGGCACTGCTGCTGCCCAACCAGCTCCTGGTTCCTTTAGCAGCAGCCCTGGCAGCTGTTTTTGTTCCCTGCGTGGCACAACATCCCTGTTCTCACCCTGCCAAAGAAAGCTGCTGGTGCCAAGTGCGGCCAGGATGAACCATGGCTGGGACTGAAGCCTCTCTCTTGGGGTCCTGCAAGCAGCGCTCAAAAGGAGCCCTTGCAGCTCTCCTGGGCCAGCCACTCCCTCGCAGTGGGGCCTCTCCCAGCCGGGAACTCTCCCGTTTGCTGCACTCGGGGATCCTGAACAACGGCGGAGCCTGGGCCGATCCCCCACTCCTCCAGGCTCAGCCCTTTGCCCGCTGGGGAGATGCCAAAAACATCCTCAGGGAGCATTCCCTGCCCTCAGAATTGCTCGCAGGTGCCTTGCACTGACTCTTGGTGTCTGTGTGCACACAGGAGTGCCTGTGCTGGGGAAATGTGGCACAAATGCTGCTCTCTGAGGGCTTGGAGTGCCTTGGAGAGCTGAGCCAGTCAGGCCTGCAAGTGATGGTGAGTCACAAGCTGTAAGCTGAGTTCAATGCTGCTAAGAGTTGTTCTTTTGCTAAGTTGTTACATTGAATAGAAGTGATAAGCTAAGTTGAATATTGTTAAGTTTTATTGCAGAGCTAAATCATTAAGTGACATGGGATGCTGCCGGGGGTCCCTGTCCCCTGTGCCACCCCAGGGCCCTGGCCCCGGCCCCGTGTCAGGCTCTGGGCTCGATCTCGTGGAACATCCTCTGGGGAGGCTGCGGGGCCGGGGGACCCGGGGGACAGGGGACCCTGCTGTGCACGAGCAGGGTTGGACTGCTCTGGGGGAACTGTGAGGGGGCCGGGGCAGAGGGACCTCCCAGTGACCTCACACAGCCCCTGTCATGTCACAGAGCCATCTGTGATTCCACAGAACCACCTATGATGTCACACAGGCCCTGTGATGTTAAAGCCCAGCATGGGATGAAACAAATCCCCCATGTGATGTCACAGAGCCAATGCTGGGATATCACTCTGGGCTGTCACACAGCTGCAGTCTGAGGTCACAAATCACCCCTGCATGTCACGGTCTCTTCTGTGATGTCACAGCCGGTTCTGTGATGTTACTCAGACATCCAGCGATGTCACAACCCAGTCTGATGTCACAGAGCCACCCTCCATGATGGTACAGCTTTCTTTCTTTCTTTCTTTCTTTCTTTCTTTCTTTCTTTCTTTCTTTCTTTCTTTCTTTCTTTCTTTCTTTCTTTCTTTCTTTCTTTCTTTCTTTCTTTCTTTCTTTCTTTCTTTCTTTCTTTCTTTCTTTCTTTCTTTCTTTCTTTCTTTCTTTCTTTCTTTCTTTCTTTCTTTCTTTCTTTCTTTCTTTCTTTCTTTCTTTCTTTCTTTCTTTCTTTCTTTCTTTCTTTCTTTCTTTCTTTCTTTCTTTCTTTCTTTCTTTCTTTCTTTCTTTCTTTCTTTCTTTCTTTCTTTCTTTCTTTCTTTCTTTCTTTCTTTCTTTCTTTCTTTCTTTCTTTCTTTCTTTCTTTCTTTCTTTCTTTCTTTCTTTCTTTCTTTCTTTCTTTCTTTCTTTCTTTCTTTCTTTCTTTCTTTCTTTCTTTCTTTCTTTCTTTCTTTCTTTCTTTCTTTCTTTCTTTCTTTCTTTCTTTCTTTCTTTCTTTCTTTCTTTCTTTCTTTCTTTCTTTCTTTCTTTCTTTCTTTCTTTCTTTCTTTCTTTCTTTCTTTCTTTCTTTCTTTCTTTCTTTCTTTCTTTCTTTCTTTCTTTCTTTCTTTCTTTCTTTCTTTCTTTCTTTCTTTCTTTCTTTCTTTCTTTCTTTCTTTCTTTCTTTCTTTCTTTCTTTCTTTCTTTCTTTCTTTCTTTCTTTCTTTCTTTC
>JALJVW010002940.1:0-22832 GCA_024865655.1 Emberiza elegans
ACCAGTGTTCTGCCTTACCTGCAACCTGGGGACACTTTCATATGAGTTATGTCCCTCAGTGGGAGCCATTTAGAGTTAAAGGAATTTGGACTTTGAATCTGATTTTGAGTTTTTGAGGAGGTTTGGAGCACACTCGGAGGCACTGATGAGTGTGATGCAAAAGAGCACCAAAGGCCCAGAGGGTCATTGAAGTCCCTGTGCTGTGTCTGTGCTGCTGAACTGGGCCGGGCTCCTGGCCCAGAGGCAGCTGCTGGCAAGGGCAGCGCTGCAGAGAGACAGCTCTGGGCAGGAGCAGCTCCTGTGCAGAGCCCAGCAGGGCTGGGGCACTGCCAGGGCCCCTCAGGGACACCAGCAGGGCACAGACTGAGCTCCCAGGGGCTCAGCACTGGCAGGGGCTGTGCCATGGCCCAGAGGGGGCTGTGTCACAGCAGCACCTCTGTGGCTGTGTCCTAGAGGCACAGAGCAGCTGGCATGTCAGCAAGGGGCTGTGTGACAGCACAGAGTGGGCTGTGTGAGCTCACAGACTGGGCTCTGACATCACAGAGTTTGTTGTGTGAGGTCATGGAGCAGCTCCAGCATCATAGAGGGGTCTGTGTGACATCATAGAGCAGGCTGTGATGGTCATGGTGTGTGCAGTGACGTTACAGAGCAGGGTGTGAGGTCATAGTGTGTGCAGTGACATTACAGAGTGGCAGTATGGCATCACAGAGAGGGTTGTGTGACATCGCTGATGGACTTGTGACATCGCAGAGGTGGCTGTGACATCATAGAGTAGGGTGTAAGGCCATAGAGCAGACTGTACCATCATGGAGGGTGGCTCTGTGACATCAGACTGGGTTGTGACATCGCTGGATGTCTGAGTAACATGACAGAACCGGCTGTGACATCACAGAAGAGCCTGTGACATCCAGGGGTGATTTGTGACCTCAGACTGCAGCTGTGTGACAGCCCAGAGTGATATCCCAGCATTGGCTCTGTGACATCACATGGGGGATTTGTTTCATCCCATGCTGGGCTTTAACATCACAGGGCCTGTGTGACATCATAGGTGGTTCTGTGGAATCACAGATGGCTCTGTGACATGACAGGGGCTGTGTGAGGTCACTGGGGAGGTCCCTCTGCCCCGGCCCCCTCACAGTTTCCCCCAGAGCAGTCCAACCCCTGCTCGTGCACAGCGGGGTCCCCTGTCCCCGGGTCCCCCTGGCCCCGCAGCCTCCCCAGAGGATGTTCCACGAGATCGAGCCCAGAGCCTGACACGGGGCCGGGGGCCGGGGCCCTGGGGGGTGGCACAGGGGACAGGGACCCCCGGCAGCATCCCCCGTGTCCCCCAGGGCCAGAGCCTGGGCCAGGGCTCCTTCACCCTCTTACAAACGAGGGGCTGAGAGCGCTGAAAAAATCCCCAGCAAGGAATCAGCAAAAACCAGATTGAATATTAAGGGAGAGCAGCACAGAGTTCCTTGGCAAGAGTCACTCTGCTCCTGACTGGGCACTCTAGGCACACCAAAGAAACAAAGCAACAAAAAACCAAACAAAATCCAGTCAAAGAAGAAATGAACCAAAACCAGGACTTGACTGATACCTTAGACTTCAGCATTTAGCAAAAGAACAGCACTTAACAGTATTGAACCTTACTTGTAACCTAGGACTTCATGATGTAGCTCTGCAATAAAACTTAACAATATTCAACTTAGCTTATCACTTCTATTCAATGTAACAACTTAGCAAAAGAACAACTCTTAGCAGCATTGAACTCAGCTTACAGCTTGTGACTCACTATTGTCCCTTCTGGGAACAGGGTTTTGAGGATGAAGAGGAGACGAGAATCTTGACTCCATAATTAGAAGACTTGATTTATTATATTATATATATATTACATTAAGACTATACTACAAAGAGATAGAAGGAAGAAGTTTTCAGAAGGCTAGCTAAGAATAGAATAGCAAGAATGATAACAAAGCAGCTGGCTCCGACAGAGAGCGAGAGCTAGCTCTGTCATGACTGGTCAGGAAATCCAAACACCCATAGAAAGCTAATCACAGATGCACCTGTTGCATTCCACAGCAGCAGATAACAATTGTTTACATCTTGTCTCTGAGGCCTCTCGGTTTCTCAGAAGGGAAAAATCCTAAAGGAAGGATTTTTCACAAAAGATGTCTGCAACAACTCACCATCACTTGCAGGCCTGAGTGGCTCAGCTCTCCAAGGCACTCAGAGCCCTCAGAGAGCAGCATTTGTGCCACATTTCCCCAGCACAGGCACTCCTGTGTGCACACAGACACCAAGAGTCAGTGCAAGGCACCTGTGAGCAATTCCCCTGAGGGCAGGGAATGCTCCCTGAGGATGCTTTGGCATCTCCCCAGCGGGCAAAGGGCTGAGCCTGGAGGAGTGGGGGGATCGGCCCAGGCTCCCTCGTTGTTCAGGATCCCCGAGTGCAGCAAACGGGAGAGTTCCCGCCTGGGAGAGGCCCCACTGCAAGGGAGTGGCTGGCCCAGGAGAGCTGCAAGGGCTCCTTTTGGAGCGCTGCTTGCAGGGCCCCAAGAGAGGGGCTTCAGTCCCAGCCATGGTTCATCCTGGCTGCACTTGGCCCCCAGCTTTCTTTGGCAGGGTGAGAACAGGGATGTTGTGCCATGCAGGGAACAGAAACAGCTGCCAGGGCTGCTGCTAAAGGAACCAGGAGCTGGTTGGGCAGAAGCAGTGCCTGGAGCAGACAGTGTTTGTGAGGAGCTGAGCCCAGGGGCTGTTGGCCAAGGCCGAGGCCCAGGGAGCATTTCTCAGCTGGCAGGGCGGCCTGAGAGGGGAGGGGGAATGCAGCAGCACAGGGCCCATGGAACCAAGGGACCATTGTGACACCGTGGCGCCCTGATAGACCAAGGGGCCATGGTGACACTGTGGGGCCCTGTGAGAACAAGGGACATTGGGACATTGTCACACCCCATGGAACCAAAGGTCCACTGTGACATTGCAAGGCCTCATGGAACCATGGAACCTTGGAAAGACCATTGAGACACTTCACAACCTCATGGAACCAAGGGGCTGTTGTGGCACTGAGGAGACTCATGGAATCATGGAGACCATTGTGACACTACGAGGCCCCATGGAATAAGCAAAGCATTGTGACGCTGTGGGGCACCATGGAACCAAGGAGACCATTGTGACACTGTGGGGCACCATGAAACCAAGAGGCCTTTGTGACCCTGCAGGGCTGCATGGAACCAAGGGGCCATTGTGACATTGCCAGGCCTTCTGTCATCAGTGGTGCATTGTGACACTAAGAAACCAAGGGGGACCATTGTGACACTGCAGGGCTTCATGGAACCAAAGCTCCAGGGTGACACAGAGGGGCCGCCTCTCATCAATGCTCCATTGTGACACCGTGGAGCCAACGGAGACCATTGTGACACCACAAACCCTCATGGTCCAAAGGCCCATTGTGACATTGCAGGGCTCACGGAACAGAGGAGTGACATGACATTGTGAGGCCTGTGGAAGCACAGAGACCATTGTGGCACTTCAAGGCCTCATGGAATCCTTGGGGCCTTTGTGACACCATGGGACCTTCAGGAAGCTGGGAGCCATTGTGAAACTGTGGGACCCCATGGAACCAAGGCAGCCTTGTGACACCTCAGGGCCCCATAAAACCAAGGAGACACAGAACAGGTCTGGCTGGTTTGGCCTCCCGTGGGCCACCTGACTGGTCCAGCTGACCTTGGCATGTTGAGGGTCTCTTCTCATCTGCTGCTGAAACACTGGGGCTCTGTGCTTTCCTTCCTGTGGTAAAGAACTGTCCTTCTCCTCCAGGCCATGACCAGAACTGGGATTTCAAAAGCAAATTCCCTTCTATCCAGGCATTGTTGCCATAGCAATATTGCCAGGACAAGTCTGTCTGCCTGTGCTTTCACAAGGGTCACCTCTCATCTGTGCCCAAAACCCTGGGGAAGGCTCTGTGCTTTCCTTCCTATGGAAGAGAACTGTCCTTCCTGGCCAGGTTCCCGTGTCTCCAAATTTGGGTCCACCTCCAACACTGCCTATTGGGACAGACTGGAGGAGATTGTTGGCTTGGATCATTTCATGTGTGGGGGAGGAAGGGGCAGGTCCAGCTTTGCCCTGCCCGCTGAGCCCAGCCCTGCCCTGCCCTGGAACCCCAATCCCCCCAGAGCCTCCATCCCAGCCCCGCAGTGTCTGCCAGCCCCTGGCACAGCACAGGCAATGCTCCACAGCCACCTCTGCAGCCCCCAGCCCAGCTCCTGAGGGACCAAATGACCCCAATCCCCAGCTGGGGGAAGGGCCCAGGAAAACCAAGGGGTATTTAAGTCTGACCACAAGGCAAGCACACATCTTGACCCTCCCTCCTCTTGCAATTTCCATCTGAACAACACTGGAATCCAGGTGGGGGTGCTTCTCTGTATCTTATATATCTTTCTCTCTTTCTGTGTCTACTTCTCCTATTTCTTTCTCTCTGCAAATTTTGATTACCTTAAAATGGAATGGGCTTAGAGATTCTGAAGTTGAATGGGCCAAGTTAATGCTTTGAGAAGTGTGTTTTGCTGATTGAATGTTATAATGTACCTTTTGCCAAAGTTTCTCTGATTTTCTAAATTTACCAATAAAATCTGGTCAGTTGTTTTGAGCTCCTGAGGATCTCTGGTAGGTATTTCTCCAGTACATCCAACTCAGAGGACACCAATAATTGTAATTCCTTTAAAATGTCTCATGGAAAGAATTGTTTTGGGCATGGGAGTGCGGGCTTGTGTGTCCTGCTTGGCACAGCCCAGGCAGGGCTTTCCCAGCCCCATTCCACACTCCATTTCCCAGCTGCAGCCCCTGGTGCCTCTGAGTGCTGCTTGCCCAGCCCCGGGGACGCTCTCCTTGTCTGCCCATTCCCCCACGGTCTCTGGGCAGGGCTGGCTCAGTGGGGGCTGCTGACATCCTCAGCCACTTGCAGAGGCTGCTGCTGAATTCTACTGCTCCACAGGCTCGACGTGTATTCCAACTGAATGTAACATATTTAAAAAGACAGTGAGAAAACATTTGTGAGGTCCTGCTTAGGTTTTTCTTCCTGTAATACATTGATATGTGCAATCTCCAACTGACCCTGTGTCAAAGTACCAGTGTTCTGCCCTACCTGCAACCTGGGGACACTTTCAAATGATTTATGTCCCTCAGTGGGAGCCATTTAGAGTTAAAGGAATTTGGACTTTGAATCTGATTTTGAGTTTTTGAGGAGGTTTGGAGCACACTCGGAGGCACTGATGAGTGTGATGCAAAGAGCACCAAAGGCCCAGAGGGTCATTGAAGTCCCTGTGCTGTGTCTGTGCTGCTGAACTGGGCCGGGCTCCTGGCCCAGAGGCAGCTGCTGGCAAGGGCAGCACTGCAGAGAGACAGCTCTGGGCAGGAGCAGCTCCTGTGAAGAGCCCAGCAGGGCTGGGGCACTGCCAGGGCCCCTCAGGGACACCAGCAGGGCACAGACTGAGCTCCCAGGGGCTCAGCACTGGCAGGGGCTGTGCCATGGCGCAGAGGGGGCTGTGTCACAGCAGCACCTCTGTGGCTGTGTCCTAGAGGCACAGAGCAGCTGGCATGTCAGCAAGGGGCTGTGTGACAGCACAGAGTGGGCTGTGTGAGCTCACAGACTGGGCTCTGACATCACAGAGTTTGTTGTGTGAGGTCATGGAGCAGCTCCAGCATCATAGAGGGGTCTGTGTGACATCATAGAGCAGGCTGTGATGGTCATGGTGTGTGCAGTGACGTTACAGAGCAGGGTGTGAGGTCATAGTGTGTGCAGTGACATTACAGAGTGGCAGTATGGCATCACAGAGAGGGTTGTGTGACATCGCTGATGGACTTGTGACATCGCAGAGGTGGCTGTGACATCATAGAGTAGGGTGTAAGGCCATAGAGCAGACTGTACCATCATGGAGGGTGGCTCTGTGACATCAGACTGGGTTGTGACACCGCTGGATGTCTGAGTAACATCACAGAACCGGCTGTGACATCACAGAAGAGAGCGTGACATCCAGGGGTGATTTGTGAGCTCAGACTGCAGCTGTGTGACAGCCCAGAGTGATATCCCAGCATTGGCTCTGTGACATCACATGGGGGATTTGTTTCATCCCATGCTGGGCTTTAACATCACAGGGCCTGTGTGACATCATAGGTGGTTCTGTGGAATCACAGATGGCTCTGTGACATGACAGGGGCTGTGTGAGGTCACTGGGGAGGTCCCTCTGCCCCGGCCCCCCTCACAGTTCCCCCCAGAGCAGTCCAACCCTGCTCGTGCACAGCGGGGTCCCCTGTCCCCCCGGGTCCCCCTGGCCCTGCAGCCTCCCCCAGAGGATGTTCCACGAGATCGAGCCCAGAGCCTGACACGGGGCCGGGGGGCCGGGGCCCTGGGGGTGGCACAGGGGGACAGGGACCCCCCGGCAGCATCCCCGTGTCCCCCAGGGCCAGAGCCTGGGCCAGGGCTCCTTCACCCTCTTACAAACGAGGGGCTGAGAGCGCTTGTGATAGTCTATCCAAAAATACCCTCCATTTTCCTGCCTCACGCTTGCCTTAGGAGACCACTGTGACCGCTGGACTGGTGGAGGGAAAAATCGTGTGCTTCTCAGTACACCATTGGACTGTTTGCATAGCACGCCACACTGAACTCGGAGGCCGTTCTGCCCTTCTCTGAACAATGGATTGGACTTTCTCCCCACCTCCTGGCCCAGCTGGCTTGAGATCCGGGAAGCGCCCCTCTTCTGGAAGACCTCCTCCCCCTTGCCTGCTCCTCACCATCGTGATACAACCAGAGGTGCAAGTCCCTTCATCAAGGACATGATCCTATGCAGAGGACCCCCCTTGCACCCCCTTGCCCGAAGACCGGGACTCAAACCCCTCCTGGTTTCGGAGGGGGAGTGCACAGTGGGAGCGGGGGAGAAAAAGTTGCTCAACACAAGCACAGGCGCGACCACTGCGCTATGAAAACAATGGCTCTCATTTAATGCTAAGAACTTAGACTACATGTCCTAGCTATCGACGCAGTTGTAATTATCCCCTTCCCCCAACGAAAAAGGGTATAACTAGAGACCAGCTTCAGCTGTGATTTCGAGATCTCCCCGGGTGTGATCTGGCGAGCTTTCGACGGACAGCTGGACTCTCCGATAAAGCAAGCACCACGTCTCGGTATCTATAACCCCGCCCCAACCTATATCTCCTTTTCCTTTCTTTTCCTTATCTTTTCCTCTTCTTCCCGGGACCCCCTTCAATACCAATACCCGTTCTGTTGTGATTTAATAAACAAAAGTGATTGATTTTGGAATGCTGTAAAATCCTCTGTGCCAGTAGTGGTTATTTTTGCACCTTAAAATCACCCGCAGAACTCGTTCATCTGGGGCGTGGTCGCGACATAATTGGCGTACTCGGCACGATTCTGGTAGCCAATGAGATTTTTGCACGGTCTGTGTAGTCTGTATTAGGGGAGAAAGAGTCTACCCCGAAAGGGATGTGATTGAATCTCTCGCAAACTACACCCGCCCAACGAGCAAGTCTCACGCTCTATTGAGCATTTTTGGCTCCAGAATCGACACAAAAGTTTTTTCCGTGCAAAGCAGAGGTGACTGTTATTGTTATGTATTTTGTGTGTCTCTAGGACTGTTTGGGAGAAGGGGCTTCTTGAAGAAACTAAGCAGGGCCTCCCAAACAGAACAGCCCCTTCGACTGCTCAGGGAATGGGGGGGAGCACGACAAGAGGTCGTGTAATTGTGGTTTCCTGTAGTAGTGTTGATCCCCTCACAAAAGAATTGTTGTTTGTTGTGTTGTTGTATTTGTGTGTTTTTTGAACTGCCTAGGACGGAAGGGACAATCTTGATTGTAATTACGCAGGGCCTCCTAGGCTGACCTTGTCCCTTCGCCTACACAGGGGAGTGAGGGGCAGCTCAGCGAGGGCTGAGTGGCTTTTCCCCTGTTCTAGGTTCTGGTCCCCTCACAAAGAAAACGCTTGCGTGTGTGTGTGTATGTGTGCATGTCTGGAAAGGAGGAGGCGGCCTTGATCATAACTAAGCAGTGCCTTCCAGACAAAAGCCGTCTCTTCAACTATCCAGGGAATGAACAGGGACACTGAGAGTCTGTGTGCTTGCATTGCTTGAGTTTACACACCACTCCCTGGTATAGTTTTGGTCCCTTCACACAAACATGAGTGAACCACTCAACCTTAAAGCAAAGGCTGATTTTTACATGTTGCTTGCTAAACACAATGCAAAACCATCACCTGGTGGAGAAACTTGGGCAGAGAACAATTGGTTTAACTTGGAAAATATTGTAGACAGAATATGTTCTCTGCAACATGAATCAAAATTCAAATTGGGCACAAATAAAACCATCCTCTGCTCAGTTTTGGGAGCCTGCCTCATAGCAGCCATAGAAAACCGCTTTAAGCGGAGAAGTGAAGAAAATGTTATCATAGACTCCCTCCAAAATCTAGTTGAAGTTTTGCAAAAACAATTGGATGAAGAAAGAAATGTAAATAATTTGTTACGGGCTGCCCTGAGAGAGGAAAATGTTAAAATTCACATAATGCAGATTCCTCAAAGGAAACAGAGGAGAAAGAAACTCCTCACATTAATCAAAATTACTCTCAAACAGAATTGGCCTTGATGAAGAATTGCAGGAAACACTGCTGTAATAGCATAAAACCTCTAATTAAAACAGAATGCAACCATATCAATAATGAAAATCTTGACCCGCACAAAACCACTAAAGAAATCCCCTACACTGCTACTGAATCAACAAAACTTGCAAAGCAGTGCGAGCTTCTCCCCCAAAAATCTGAAACAGAACACAAATGTCAAATATCTTTCACTGGGGGAGATCAGATTCTTTTGTTGGAACAAGAAGCCGGTGGGTGTCGGGAGCATGGGGAGTTCTTAACAACAGCAGACAGACGCATTCCATGGTCCCTAACTCAGCACACAGCTCACTGGACAGAGGGGCTTAACCCCTCGGAAAACAGAGACCCTTTGGTCGGTACCCCCGACCAACTCCAGGAAAACATTCACAAAACCAGCTCCCTGCAATTGATTCATGAAAATAAATTATTTCCTGATTTCGAGTCACCAATTACAACACCTGTAAAGCCTGAAATTATGACCTCTTTAACTCAAGGGCTTCCAAGAACACTCGAACCCACAGCAATTCTCCTTCAGGAAACCATAGTATCTATGTCTCCTGTAGAAAGACCAGATAAACTTCTTAGTAACCAGAATGACCCCTTTGTTCCCCTTTATGATTTGCTGAGAAAAGGAATAAAAAGGGATTGGACTTCTTCTCAGAAGAAAACATTGCAATTACTGATTTCTGAAGTGACAGCGCACCAAGCACAGGACCCTATCCATGCTACAGATCCCTTTCAGGAGTGGGGATTTGCCTCCTCACGGCTTTCCATTCACATATGGCAGGAGAATCCTGAGGGTCTGACAAAGCCTGTTGGTTTTTATTCCTGTGACTTTAAAGATGCTGAGAAAAGTTACACTACCTGGGAAGAGGGAGTGTCTGCGGTTGGCTTGGCTCCCAGGGAGGTGGAGGAGAACTTGGCCATGCAAGAAACTGAGAGCTTGGGTAGCAGCCACAATGAACCTGCCTCTGTGACCAAAGTAACCCCTTCTCTCTCCCCTGCTTTTGCTAACAGAGAAGAAGACAATGCTCAGGTTAAAAAAAACTGTTAACTGTTTGGTGTATTTTCCAAAGTGAGGGACAAATTTGTTTTCTTGTCTGTATTTCCATTGAGTCCTATGTTGTGTTTATATTTGGGTTAGTCCAGGCCAATGCCTTTAAAAGAGCTCCAGGAGATAATACTGTTAAAGCAACGCAGGGATTGTTTGGGATTTTCCTAAAACCACAAGAAACTCAATCTGATAATGTTTCTCACTTTACTGTCAAAAGTGTGCAGGATTGGGCAGAAGGCGAAAAGATGGGATGGACTTCTCATACCTCTTACTATAGATGGCGGGTAAATGAGTGTTCCAAAATCACTGCTTTCTGCCCAACAGCTCCAAGCATCATTCCTTCACTACAGAGACCAGATGATTTAAAGAACCCAGCACATTATGCTGGACAACCTGTTTTGGGTGGACTTCCCCTGCTGTAGGGGAAGTACCAATGCTGTCCAAAACCTCTCTGACAATTCCATTGTTCTAACTTTTCTGCCTTTTCATGGCAGAGTCTGCTGTGTTTACTTTTTCAGAAGAACTCCGAGGGACGTGAAGACATGATAAAGCATGATAACACTAGCGATGGACAACAGAAATAGTTTTCCCTTCACTTATGGTAACACCAGGTGACAATATTACACATGATACGTGAATTAATTGAACTTGAATAAATTGGCTGTCATAATTAGAGATTTGACTAAGTTATAGCAACCACTGCAGTCTTCCTTGTTGGTGCTGAGAACGCAACAGTGGCTGCTATCCAACATTCTGCCAAATTGGGAAAGGACAAATGTGAATGATCACAAATTGGTGATTGATGCACTCGGTGCTACACAAAACAATGTTTCACTGGCTCTCAGTTGTATTCAGGCACAGCTATGGGCACAGTCAGTCTCTGCCTCAATCATAAGAGAAGAGAAGAAGGCACTTTCCCCACTGAGATTCGAAAAATAATCTGGGACAGTGCCACTGACTTTGAAAGAGAATTCCAATCCTGGTGGAATCTGGTAAATTTTACCTACGACCCTATTTCAAACATAGCCACTGCTTTTGTTTTAACCATACGCAATGCTTCTGTACATTTGGTTTTTCCTGTTATTGCATTAGGATTAAACCATGACGGAGCTGTTCTCTATCCTACCGAACATAGAGGATGGGCCCGTCAGCTTGATGACAAATGGCAAACTGTTAATCTGGAATCTTGTATTGTTCGGGAACAACAAGGGTTCATCTGTGAAAGCAATGCAATCATAGCTCAAGATATCTGTTTAGACACAGAACAGAACATCTGTCACTTTGAGATTCGCCCTAACGAGGCTTCTGAAACAGTTCTTATATACATAGGCAATGGATGTGCATGCTTTAGAACTAATTGTGATTTTGTACTCGTAGAAGATGTTGTAGTATATACCTCAAATCATTCAAACTTCTGTGCTTGTAACTTTACTAAGATTACAGGATGTGATTTCTCTTATGATGCTCCAGTTACTTCACATTATCTGCTGCAATCTAACTACACACTGATCCACAAGCTAATGCCAACCCCTATTGGAATGAACCTAACCCTGGTGAGACAACTACTGCTTCATCAGGACCTGATTGAAATCCTCAAAAAGATCAAGGAAAGTGGACAGAGGACTCTGGTAGCTGTTCATCATAACGTGAGACAAATACACCGGGTCATAGAAAGGGTAAAGCAAGATGCTGAGCACCGGTGGTGGGATACCCTCTTTGGGTGGTCTCCCACTGCCACAGGTGTCCTGAACATCATGTGTCATCCCATTATTGTTCTTTTGATTCTAATTATACTTGTCAGCAGCTCTATTCGTTTTAAATTGGAACATGATGAAAAAACTAAAGAAACTCACATTTATGATCAATGCACACGGCTTAGCTGAAACCTTCTACACCATAGATATCCCCAAAGCATTTGATACAAAGCAATTATGAATTAATGATATGTGCCTTACAGTAATTCTTAATTCCTGAATAAGATCTTGTGAAAATTATCTTTTAATCTTTAGTGAATTGTTTTATAGAATAATTTTTAAAAGTTATGATTTACAATATGATTGTTGTTTTTGATTATTTATGATTTGTTTTAACTATTCTTTGAAATTGTTATAAAAATGATATTGTCTTAATTAATTAATGATTACTTTTGAAATTGTTAATCAACCATTTGTGAAAAAATTACTATAACAATCAATGCTAATCATGTTTGTTTATTGTTCCCCTTTTCCCCTTTCTCTCTTATTCCTTCTTTTTTCCTTACCCTCTCTCTCTCTCTCTCTCTTAAACCCCCACTCCTCTTTCCTGTCATCTCTTTTTCCCGGGTTATGCTACAAACGTGCAGCAAGTCCTGAAGATTCGACAACAACGCCACAGACTGCTGATGATCCCTCAAGACAATCGTGAGCCACGGGGTCGTGTGAGAGTCTATCCAAAAATACCCTCCATTTTCCTGCCTCACGCTTGCCTTGGGAGACCACTGTGACCGCTGGACTGGTGGAGGGAAAAAAAATCGTGTGCTTCTCAGTACACCATTGGACTGTTTGCATAGCACGCCACACTGAACTCGGAGGCCGTTCTGCCCTTCTCTGAACAATGGATTGGACTTTCTCCCCACCTCCTGGCCCAGCTGGCTTGAGATCCGGGAAGCGCCCTCTTCTGGAAGACCTCCTCCCCTTGCCTGCTCCTCACCATCGTGATACAACCAGAGGTGCAAGTCCCTTCATCAAGGACATGATCCTATGCAGAGGACCCCCCTTGCACCCCCTTGCCCGAAGACCGGGACTCAAACCCCTCCTGGTTTCGGAGGGGGAGTGCACAGTGGGAGCGAGGGAGAAAAAGTTGCTCAACACAAGCACAGGCGCGACCACTGAGCTATGAAAACAATGGCTCTCATTTAATGCTAAGAACTTAGACTACATGTCCTAGCTATCGACGCAGTTGTAATTATCCCCTTCCCCCAACGAAAAAGGGTATAACTAGAGACCAGCTTCAGCTGTGATTTCGAGATCTCCCCGGGCGTGATCTGGCGAGCTTTCGACGGACAGCTGGACTCTCCGATAAAGCAAGCACCACGTCTCGGTAGCTATAACTCCGCCCCAATCTATATCTCCTTTTCCTTTCTTTTCCTTATCTTTTCCTCTTCATCCCGGGACCCCCTTCAATACCAATACCCGTTCTGTTGTGATTTAATAAACAAAAGTGATTGATTTTGGAATGCTGTAAAATCATCTGTGCCAGTAGTGGTTATTTTTGCACCTTAAAATCACCGCGTAACTCGTTCATCTGGGGCGGGTCGCGACAGTGATGAAAAAAATCCCCAGCAAGGAATCAGCAAAAACCAGATTGAATATTAAGGGAGAGCAGCACAGAGTTCCTTGGCAAGAGTCACTCTGCTCCTGACTGGGCACTCTAGGCACACCAAAGAAACAAAGCAACAAAAAACCAAACAAAATCCAGTCAAAGAAGAAATGAACCAAAACCAGGACTTGACTGATACCTTAGACTTCAGCATTTAGCAAAAGAACAGCACTTAACAGTATTTAACCTTACTTGTAACCTAGGACTTCATGATGTAGCTCTGCAATAAAACTTAACAATATTCAACTTAGCTTATCACTTCTATTCAATGTAACAACTTAGCAAAAGAACAACTCTTAGCAGCATTGAACTCAGCTTACAGCTTGTGACTCACCATCACTTGCAGGTCTGACTGGCTCAGCTCTCCAAGGCACTCCAAGCCCTCAGAGAGCAGCATTTGTGCCACATTTCCCCAGCACAGGCACTCCTGTGTGCACACAGACACCAAGAGTCAGTGCAAGGCACCTGTGAGCAATTCCCCTGAGGGCAGGGAATGCTCCCTGAGGATGTTTTGGCATCTCCCCAGCGGGCAAAGGGCTGAGCCTGGAGGAGGGGGGATCGGCCCAGGCTCCGTCCTTGTTCAGGATCCCCGAGTGCAGCAAACGGGAGAGTTCCGGCTGGGAGAGGCCCCACTGCGAGGGAGTGGCTGGCCCAGGAGAGCTGCAAGGGCTCCTTTTGGAGCGCTGCTTGCAGGGCCCCAAGAGAGGGGCTTCAGTCCCAGCCATGGTTCATCCTGGCCGCACTTGGCACCAGCAGCTTTCTTTGGCAGGGTGAGAACAGGGATGTTGTGCCACGCAGGGAACAGAAACAGCTGCCAGGGCTGCTGCTAAAGGAACCAGGGGCTGGTTGGGCAGCAGCAGTGCCTGGAGCAGACAGTGTTTGTGAGGAGCTGAGCCCAGGGGCTGTTGGCCAAGGCCGAGGCCCAGGGAGCATTTGTCAGCTGGCAGGGCGGCCTGAGAAGGGGAGGGGGAATGCAGCAGCACAGGCCCCCATGGAACCAAGGGACCATTGTGACACCGTGGCGCCCTGATAGACCAAGGGGCCATGGTGACACTGTGGGGCCCTGTGAGAACAAGGGACATTGGGACATTGTCACACCCCATGGAACCAAAGGTCCACTGTGACATTGCAAGGCCTCATGGAACCATGGAACCTTGGAAAGACCATTGAGACACTTCACAACCTCATGGAACCAAGGGGCTGTTGTGGCACTGAGGAGACTCATGGAATCATGGAGACCATTGTGACACTACGAGGCCCCATGGAATAAGCAAAGCATTGTGACACTGTGGGGCACCATGGAACCAAGGAGACCATTGTGACACTGTGGGGCACCATGAAACCAAGAGGCCTTTGTGACCCTGCAGGGCTGCATGGAACCAAGGGGCCATTGTGACCTTGCCAGGCCTTCTGTCAACAGTGGTGCATTGTGACACTAAGAAACCAAGGGGACCATTGTGACACTGCAGGGCTTCATGGAACCAAAGGCTCCAGGGTGACACAGAGGCCGCCTCTCATCAATGCTCCATTGTGACACCGTGGAGCCAACGGAGAGCATTGTGACACCACAAACCCTCATGGTCCAAAGGCCCATTGTGACATTGCAGGGCTCACGGAACAGAGGAGTGACATGACATTGTGAGGCCTGTGGAAGCACAGAGACCATTGTGGCACTTCAAGGCCTCATGGAATCCTTGGGGCCTTTGTGACACCGCGGGACCTTCAGGAAGCTGGGAGCCATTGTGAAACTGTGGGACCCCATGGAACCAAGGCAGCCTTGTGACACCTCAGGGCCCCATAAAACCAAGGGGACACAGAACAGGTCTGGCTGGTTTGGCCTCCCGTGGGCCACCTGACTGGTCCAGCTGACCTTGGCATGTTGAGGGTCTCTTCTCATCTGCTGCTGAAACACTGGGGCTCCGTGCTTTCCTTCCTGTGGTAAAGAACTGTCCTTCTCCTCCAGGCCATGACCAGAACTGGGATTTCAAAAGCAAATTCCCTTCTATCCAGGCATTGTTCCCATAGCAATATTGCCAGGACAAGTCTGTCTGCCTGTGCTTTCACAAGGGTCACCTCTCATCTGTGCCCAAAACCCTGGGGAAGGCTCTGTGCTTTCCTTCCTATGGAAGAGAACTGTCCTTCCTGGCCAGGTTCCCGTGTCTCCAAATTTGGGTCCACCTCCAACACTGCCTATTGGGACAGACTGGAGGAGATTGTTGGCTTGGATCATTTCATGTGTGGGGGAGGAAGGGGCAGGTCCAGCTTTGCCCTGCCCGCTGAGCCCAGCCCTGCCCTGCCCTGGAACCCCAATCCCCCCAGAGCCTCCATCCCAGCCCCGCAGTGTCTGCCAGCCCCTGGCACAGCACAGGCAATGCTCCACAGCCACCTCTGCAGCCCCCAGCCCAGCTCCTGAGGGACCAAATGACCCCAGTCCCCAGCTGGGGGAAGGGCCCAGGAAGACCAAGGGGTATTTAAGTCTGACCACAAGGCAAGCACACATCTTGACCCTCCCTCCTCTTGCAATTTCCATCTGAACAACACTGGAATCCAGGTGGGGGGTGCTTCTCTGTATCTTATATGTCTTTCTCTCTTTCTGTGTCTACTTCTCCTATTTCTTTCTCTCTGCAAATTTTGATTACCTTAAAATGGAATGGGCATAGAGATTCTGAAGTTGAATGGGCCAAGTTCATGCTTTGAGAAGTGTGTTTTGCTGATTGAATGTTACAATGTACCTTTGGCCAAAGTTTCTCTGATTTTCTAAATTTACCAATAAAATCTGTTCAGTTGTTTTGAGCTCCTGAGGATCTCTGGTAGGTATTTCTCCAGTACATCCAACTCAGAGGACACCAATAATTGTAATTCCTTTAAAATGTCTCATGGAAAGAATTGTTTGGGGCATGGAAGTGCGGGCTTGTGTGTCCTGCTTGGCACAGCCCAGGCAGGGCTTTCCCAGCCCCATTCCACACTCCATTTCTCACCTGCAGCCCCTGGTGCCTCTGAGTGCTGCTTGCCCAGCCCCGGGGATGCTCTCCTTGTCTGCCCATTCCCCCACGATCTCTGGGCAGAGCTGGCTCAGTGGGGGCTGCTGACATCCTCAGCAACTTGCAGAGGCTGCTGCTGAATTCTACTGCTCCAGAGGCTCGACGTGTATTCCAACTGAATGTAACATATTTAAAAAGACAGTGAGAAAACATTTGTGAGGTCCTGCTTAGGTTTTTCTTCCTGTAATACATTGATATGTGCAATCTCCAACTGACCCTGTGTCAAAGTACCAGTGTTCTGCCCTACCTGCAACCTGGGGACACTTTCATATGATTTATGTCCCTCGGTGGGAGCCATTTAGAGTTAAAGGAATTTGGACTTTGAATCTGATTTTGAGTTTTTGAGGAGGTTTGGAGCACACTCGGAGGCACTGATGAGTGTGATGCAAAGAGCACCAAAGGCCCAGAGGGTCATTGAAGTCCCTGTGCTGTGTCTGTGCTGCTGAACTGGGCCGGGCTCCTGGCCCAGAGGCAGCTGCTGGCAAGGGCAGCGCTGCAGAGAGACAGCTCTGGGCAGGAGCAGCTCCTGTGCAGAGCCCAGCAGGGCTGGGGCACTGCCAGGGCCCCTCAGGGACACCAGCAGGGCACAGACTGAGCTCCCAGGGGCTCAGCACTGGCAGGGGCTGTGCCATGGCCCAGAAGGGGGCTGTGTCACAGCAGCACCTCTGTGGCTGTCTCCTAGAGGCACAGAGCAGCTGGGATGTCAGCAAGGGGCTGTGTGACAGCACAGAGTGGGCTGTGTGAGCTCACAGACTGGGCTCTGACATCACAGAGTTTGTTGTGTGAGGTCATGGAGCAGCTCCAGCATCATAGAGGGGTCTGTGTGACATCATAGAGCAGGCTGTGATGGTCATGGTGTGTGCAGTGACGTTACAGAGCAGGGTGTGAGGTCATAGTGTGTGCAGTGACATTACAGAGTGGCAGTATGGCATCACAGAGAGGGTTGTGTGACATCGCTGATGGACTTGTGACATCGCAGAGGTGGCTGTGACATCATAGAGTAGGGTGTAAGGCCATAGAGCAGACTGTACCATCATGGAGGGTGGCTCTGTGACATCAGACTGGGTTGTGACACCGCTGGATGTCTGAGTAACATGACAGAACCGGCTGTGACATCACAGAAGAGACCGTGACATGCAGGGGTGATTTGTGACCTCAGACTGCAGCTGTGTGACAGCCCAGAGTGATATCCCAGCATTGGCTCTGTGACATCACATGGGGGATTTGTTTCATCCCATGCTGGGCTTTAACATCACAGGGCCTGTGTGACATCATAGGTGGTTCTGTGGAATCACAGATGGCTCTGTGACATGACAGGGGCTGTGTGAGGTGACTGGGAGGTCCCTCTGGCCCGGCCCCCTCACAGTTCCCCCAGAGCAGTCCAACCCTGCTCGTGCACAGCTGGGGTCCCCTGTCCCCGGGTCCCCCTGGCCCCACAGCCTCCCCCACAGGATGTTCCACGAGATCGAGCCCAGAGCCTGACACATGGGGCCGGGGGCCGGGGCCCTGGGGGTGGCACACTGGGGGACAGGGAACCCCGGCAGCATCCCCGTGTCCCCAGGGCCAGAGCCTGGGCCAGGGCTCCTTCACCTCTTACAAACGAGGGGCTGAGAGCGCTGAAAAATCCCCAGCAAGGAATCAGCAAAAACCAGATTGAATATTAAGGAGAGCAGCACAGAGTTCCTTGGCAAGAGTCACTCTGCTCCTGACTGGGCACTCTAGGCACACCAAAGAAACAAAGCAACAAAAAACCAAACAAAATCCAGTCAAAGAAGAAATGAACCAAAACCAGGACTTGACTGATACCTTAGACTTCAGCATTTAGCAAAAAGAACAGCACTTAACAGTATTTAACCTTACTTGTAACCTAGGACTTAATGATGTAGCTCTGCAATAAAACTTAACAATATTCAACTTAGCTTATCACTTCTATTCAATGTAACAACTTAGCAAAAGAACAACTCTTAGCAGCATTGAACTCAGCTTACAGCTTGTGACTCACCATCACTTGCAGGCCTGAGTGGCTCAGCTCTCCAAGGCACTCCAAGCCCTCAGAGAGCAGCATTTGTGCCACATTTCCCCAGCACAGGCACTCCTGTGTGCACACAGACACCAAGAGTCAGTGCAAGGCACCTGTGAGCAATTCCCCTGAGGGCAGGGAATGCTCCCTGAGGATGCTTTGGCATCTCCCCAGCGGGCAAAGGGCTGAGCCTGGAGGAGTGGGGGGATCGGCCCAGGCTCCGTCCTTGTTCAGGATCCCCGAGTGCAGCAAACGGGAGAGTTCCCGGCTGGGAGAGGCCCCACTGCGAGGGAGTGGCTGGCCCAGGAGAGCTGCAAGGGCTCCTTTTGGAGCGCTGCTTGCAGGGCCCCAAGAGAGGGGCTTCAGTCCCAGCCATGGTTCATCCTGGCTGCACTTGGCCCCAGCAGCTTTCTTTGGCAGGGTGAGAACAGGGATGTTGTGCCACGCAGGGAACAGAAACAGCTGCCAGGGCTGCTGCTAAAGGAACCAGGAGCTGGTTGGGCAGCAGCAGTGCCTGGAGCAGACAGTGTTTGTGAGGAGCTGAGCCCAGGGGCTGTTGGCCAAGGCCGAGGCCCAGGGAGCATTTCTCAGCTGGCAGGGCAGCCTGAGAAGGGGAGTGCGGAATGCAGCAGCACAGGGCCCATGGAACCAAGGGACCATTGTGACACCGTGGCGCCCTGATAGACCAAGGGGCCATGGTGACACTGTGGGGCCCTGTGAGAACAAGGGACATTGGGACATTGTCACACCCCATGGAACCAAAGGTCCACTGTGACATTGCAAGGCCTCATGGAACCATGGAACCTTGGAAAGACCATTGAGACACTTCACAACCTCATGGAACCAAGGGGCTGTTGTGGCACTGAGGAGACTCATGGAATCATGGAGACCATTGTGACACTATGAGGCCTCATGGAATAAGCAAAGCATTGTGACACTGTGGGGCACCATGAAACCAAGAGGCCTTTGTGACCCTGCAGGGCTGCATGGAACCAAGGGGCCATTGTGACATTGCCAGGCCTTCTGTCATCAGTGGTGCATTGTGACACTAAGAAACCAAGGGGGACCATTGTGACACTGCAGGGCTTCATGGAACCAAAGCTCCAGGGTGACACAGAGAGGCCGCCTCTCATCAATGCTCCATTGTGACACCGTGGAGCCAACGGAGAGCATTGTGACACCACAAACCCTCATGGTCCAAAGGCCCATTGTGACATTGCAGGGCTCACGGAACAGAGGAGTGACATGACATTGTGAGGCCTGTGGAAGCACAGAGACCATTGTGGCACTTCAAGGCCTCATGGAATCCTTGGGGCCTTTGTGACACCGCGGGACCTTCAGGAAGCTGGGAGCCATTGTGAAACTGTGGGACCCCATGGAACCAAGGCAGCCTTGTGACACCTCAGGGCCCCATAAAACCAAGGGGACACAGAACAGGTCTGGCTGTGTTTGGCCTCCCGTGGGCCACCTGACTGGTCCAGCTGACCTTGGCATGTTGAGGGTCTCTTCTCATCTGCTGCTGAAACACTGGGGCTCTGTGCTTTCCTTCCTGTGGTAAAGAACTGTCCTTCTCCTCCAGGCCATGACCAGAACTGGGATTTCAAAAGCAAATTCCCTTCTATCCAGGCATTGTTGCCATAGCAATATTGCCAGGACAAGTCTGTCTGCCTGTGCTTTCACAAGGGTCACCTCTCATCTGTGCCCAAAACCCTGGGGAAGGCTCTGTGCTTTCCTTCCTATGGAAGAGAACTGTCCTTCCTGGCCAGGTTCCCGTGTCTCCAAATTTGGGTCCACCTCCAACACTGCCTATTGGGACAGACTGGAGGAGATTGTTGGCTTGGATCATTTCATGTGTGGGGGAGGAAGGGGCAGGTCCAGCTTTGCCCTGCCCGGTGAGCCCAGCCCTGCCCTGCCCTGGAACCCCAATCCCCCCAGAGCCTCCATCCCAGCCCTGCAGTGTCTGCCAGCCCTTGGCACAGCACAGGCAATGCTCCACAGCCACCTCTGCAGCCCCCAGCCCAGCTCCTGAGGGACCAAATGACCCCAGTCCCCACCTGGGGGAAAGGCCCAGGAGGACCAAGGGGTATTTAAGTCTGACCACAAGGCAAGTATTGTCCCTTTGGGAAGCAGGGTTTTGAGGATGAAGAGGAGACAAGAATCTTGACTCCATAATTAGAAGGTTTGATTTATTACATGATATATATGTTACATTAAGACTATACTACTAAGAGATAGAAGGAAGAAGTTCTCAGAAGGCTAGCTAAGAATAGAATAGCAAGAATGATAACAAAGCAGCTGGCTCCGACAGAGAGCGAGAGCCAGCTCTGTCATGACTGGTCAGAAAATCCAAACACACATAGAAGGCCAATCACAGGTGCACCTGTTGCATTCCACAGCAGCAGATAACAATTGTTTACATCTTGTCTCTGAGGCCTCTCGGTTTCTCAGGAGGGAAAAATCCTAAAGGAAGGATTTTTCACCAAAGATGTCTGCAACATCTCACCCTTTTAATTAATTAAATTAAAAAGAAAAGTGTTTGTAATTTTCTCTGCTGGGCCTGTGCAGAGGAAAGCACAAACACCTGAGAGGCTATCTTTTGCCAATCCAAATCTCAATCAAGTGCTGGTGTGGAATGAACAGGGAATCTCTTCACCTGTATAACATAAGATTCTATCAAATCACTACAACAATCTTATAAAATAAGAAAATGCAAAAAGCAATGCAAAGAAATTCAAGTCCAAGCAGCTGAGTTTCAGGAAAAGTCCATGGACTCAAGATGTTCTTCTTTGCCATCTCTGGAAGTCCCTTTTGTTCCTGAGACAGGCTTGCAGACTCCTGAAACAACAAACTGCTGAAGGAAAATCTATCAATAGTTATCAAACAGATTCAAAGAATTTGGAAAAGATTTCTAGAATGTCTTGCTGCCGGCTCTTTCACCCTTTTTTATTTAATTCAAAATTTTTTTTTTTTTTTTTTTTTTTTTTTTTTAGTCAGACAGAGCAGCAGCAACGCAAAGGGGCCAGAGAGAGGCCCTGGGGGGCCCTGGCCCATGTGGAAGGATCAGGAACCCCAAACCTGGCCCACAAAACGGTGGCCCAGGCCCAGAGGGGGGAAGCAGAACCCCCAAATCCAGCAGAAGGCCGGGCGGTGGCCCTGGCCCAAGCAGCCAAACCAAACAGCCCAGGCCCAGCCCGCCAGGCAGGCTCTGCTTTCCCACAGCCTGGCAACACACTGCCAATGGAATGGCAGAATGGGTGGCCAAACATTTCCTGTCCCCAGAATCACTGCGGCTTGCCAGCAGTGGGGGAGCAGAAGCTGTGGCAGGAATCCCCATCTCAGGTCTAGGCATGTTTGTCCCCCACAGCAGATAAGTGATGATCGCTTTTGGCTGTGCCCTCTGCAATGCAAACGGTGGTGCTCCCATCTGCCTCCCGGTACCACCCCCACCCCCTCCGGGCTGGGGACCAAAGGCAGAACTTTCGGGACCCACCTGCCCCCCGCCACCGGGGCGTGCGAGGGGCAGCAGAGAGACGCGCACCTCCCAAGGGGAAACCCCTGATCGAACAGCGCCCAAGCCCGCAAGAACTCCGATCTTAAAAACAGGCAGCCGGGCTGCTCCCACAGCCAGCTGGCGGGCCATGCCCCCCCCACAAAAGGAGAGGCTGATGCCCTCTTCCCCTGTCCCAGCTCCGCCCGCAGGGGCAGCCACGGGACAGCCCGAAGAACTCGGGGGGGAAGTCTCGCTGGAAGCAGGAGGTGATGGTGATGCTGCCGCTGCCGGGGCCGGCTCGGCGTCGGTGTCAGCAGCGTCCTGAGCCGGGGCGGGCTCAGCGGGAGGCGGCACGGAGTCGCCAGCGTCGTCCGCCCCTGGCTCTGGGGTCGGCCGTGGAAGCGCAGGCGGAGAAGCCGGCGGGATCGGCACGGGCGGCGGAGGAGGCGGCGGTGGATGGTTGTTGCCTAGCGACATCGGCACATTCGCAGGAAGCAATGCTTCTGGGCTCTCCGGCACAGGCCGAGAAGCCGATGGAGCCGCGGACGGGACGTCCCGGGCAGGCGGCGGCGGGGCGGGTCCGGGAGGCGGCCCCGCAGGCCCGGCAGGCGGGGTCTCAGGGACCGGTGCCGCCCCCCTCTCTGAGCGGGGCAGGGCCCAAGAGGCCGGCCGGGGCGGTGCCGGCAGGGATGCCAGAGGCGGCTCCCCATCCCCCGGAGAGGAACGGGGGGAGGAAAAAAGCGGCATCTGAGCATGCTCCGAAGACGCAGAAAAAAAACTTTTTCGGCTCGGGACGAAACTTCGCCCCCCCCACTGCGGTTTGGGGGGCTGAGAAGCAGGCAATCGTCCCCCTCCAAAGGGTCGTCTCCCGGAGGGAACCGGGGGGAACGGAGCATTCCCCCTGCAGTGAGCAATCCAGGGAAAAACAGCTGCTCTCCGTTTCAAGACTTGAAAAAGCAGCCTGAAAGCTGGGTAGACCTTAGGACATCCAAACCCACGCTCCAAACAGAACTGGAAAATAGAGTCCATGCACTCCCATACGAACAGGTCGAGAGCATAGAGCACATTAGTAAAAATCCAAAGAGCTTTGCCCATTGGAAAACTCATAGAAATCTGTCTCCATCAGGAGAATTTCATCCTCTTGACCCCATTTTTTGCCAGAGGGCAATAAGTTTCTCCTCTGAAGGGGAGAAATGAACCTCATCCCCCAAGGAGAAGTCCTCCAGAAA